>LPNX011046719.1:118229-129554 GCA_001517045.1 Pseudotsuga menziesii
AGATTTGGCCATCTAAATTACAAGTATCTATCTAATCTTAGTGAGAAATAAATGGTCATAGGGTTGCCCAAGATAAAATTTTCCAAAGGAGTCTGCCAAGGTTGTATCCTAGGAAAACACCCAGAGCATAAGTTTGAGAGAGCTAGTCATGAGAGAACCTCTGCACCCCTCGAGCTGATCCAAAGTGATGTTGCTGGTCCATTCCCTCATATGTATATGAGTCAGGCCAAATATGCATTGACCTTCGTTGATGACTTTTCCAGGTATTGCTGGGTTCACTTCCTGAAACACAAGTCTGAAGTTTTTGGCCTATTCAAAGTCTTTAAGGCTTTGGTTTAAAACTAGTCTGGAAGGAAACTCAAGGCCCTCAGATCTGACAATGGTGGTGAGTATGTCAATTCTGAGTTTATTAACTATTGTGCAGTTGTAGGTATTCATATGCAACATTCTATCCCTTACACACCACAGCAAAATGGTGTTGCTGAGAGGAAGAACAGATCACTGAAGGAGATGGCAACATGCATGATGGAGGCCAAAACTTTGCCACCAAAGTACTAGGCCAAAGCTATCAACTGTGCAGCCTATATTCAAAATAGGGTGCCTCACAAAAATCTTGATGGTATGACTCCCTTGGAAGCATGGAGTGGGCACAAGCCAGATGTGACCCATTTCAGGATTTTTGGCTCAAAGGCATGGGCTAGAATCCCGACAGAGAAGAGGAAGGCTTTGCAGCCCCAAAGCCAAGAGTGTATTTTTGTTGGATACTCTGAAGATTCAAAAGGGTACAAGTTGATAAATTTGAGCACAAATAAATCCTTCATCGAAAGGTGTGTTCAGTTTGAAGAAGAACCCCTTGCAGAAGTGGAAGTTGGTGAAGCCTCTTCACCACCTGAACCTCAAGAAGTAAGTAAAGAGTTTGTTGAACATGATGATTCTGATTTGTCTGATGGAGATGAGTTTATTGCAAACCCTAACAGCCCCACAAGGCCAAAATGGGCAGCCAAGACACTACATGCAGCAGGTGAGCTAGCTGGGGATCCCAATGACCCAAGGAGGACTAGATCTCAATTTGAGAGTGGTCTGTGCATGAAGGATCCTATGTTTGCTGAAAAATTCTATTTGATGGTGTATTCTGATACTCAAACATATGAATAATCAGTAGGAGATCCAAGATGGCAAACATCCATGAAGGAGGAGTTCAGCTCACTCCAGAAGAGCAACACATGGGAGCTAGTGGATCTTCCCCCAGGGAGAAAACTAGTACAGAGTAAGTGGGTCTATAAGACCAAAATTGCTGCTGATGGTTCACCACTGAAGTACAAGGCCATATTGGTAGCCAAGGGCTACTCACAGGTTCATGGCATAGATTACAATGAGACCTTTTCCCCAGTGGCAAAAATGGACTCCATCAGGCTAGCTCTAGCCATTGCAGCCTCAAGGCAATGGGAGGTACATCACATGGATGTAAAATGTGCCTTTCTGAATGGAGATCTCACTGAGGAGATATATATGCAGCAGCCTCAAGGTTTTTCTACTAACCCTTCTCTTGTGTGCAGGTTGAGAAAGTCATTCTATGGGCTAAAGCAAGCCCCCAGGGCTTGGTATGCCAAGATTGATAGCTTCTTGCTATCACTGAGTTTTTTTCAGTGAAAATCAGATCCAAATGTCTATTTGAAGTTAGTTAATGGTTCATTAATGATCATTGTGTTATATGTTGATTAAATCCTCATTACAGGGAGCTCACAGGCTGAGATTGCTTCCTTAAAAGGAGCTATGAACCAAGCCTTCTCCATGACAGATTTGGGGCTCTTAAGTCAATTTTTGGGGCTTGAGATCTCTCAAACCAAAGCTAGAATCAAGGTGCACCAGTCCAAATATGCCTTGGACTTGCTGAACAAATTCAAAATGAAGGATTGCAAAGCAAGCAAAACTCCCTTCCTTTCAGGAGTGAAGCTGGAAGAAGCTGATTCTTCACCGATGGTAAACAATACACTGTATAGACAATTGATTGGCTTTTTATTGTATTTGAAACATACTAGACCTGATATTTTTTATGCAGTAAGTGTGGCTTCTAGATTCATGGATCAGCCTCAAGAGATCCATTGGAAAGCAGCCAAAAGGATCCTAAACTTTGTTCAGGGAACAAGGACACATGGGATCTTCTATAAAGCAAAATCTGATCTTGAGTTGATTGGATTTACTGACAGTGATTGGGTAGGTGATAGCACAGACAGAAAGTCCACTTCAGGATATGTGTTCATGCTTGCAGAAGGGCCAATAAGCTGTTCAAGCAAGAAACAGAGTGCCATTGCACTCTCATCTACAGAAGCTAAGTACAGAGGAGTTGTTAATGCAGCAACTCAATGTTTATGGTTGTAGGGTTTACTTGGAGAGTGTGGTTTCGAACCTGAGTACTCAACTACCATATACTGTGATAACCAGAGTACCATTTGAATCTGCAAGGATCCAGTTCAGAAGCAGAGAACCAGACACATTGAGATCCATATGAACTACATCAGAGAACTTGTGCATGATGGCACCATTCACCTACTCTTCTGTTCATCTTCAGAACAAGTAGCTGATATCTTCACCAAAGCATTTTGTGAGAAGACCTTTAGCAATCTCAAATCACTGCCGGGGATTGCTGATCATGCTATGAAAGCATAAGTGAATACAAGATTCTACAATTTTGTTTTACATTCCATGTTTAAGGGAGGATTTTCCCAAGTTGGTTTTGCCTCTTTCCTTGTTTATTTGGACATGCAGTATGTAAAGGGTGACTAAGCCTTGTTTCTAGGCCCTATATTTTTGATATATTAATCATAAATTTAGGCTTAAGGGGGGGTGTTAGAATAATCAACCCATAGTTTACCCACTTAGACATTAATTCATTTATTTTTGTCTTATTTGTCTAGTTCATGTGTCCCACCTTGTGCAAGTTGCTATTTGCCTATCCATAGAGGTCAAACTTGCCATCTTTGACTCATGTAGTGCTTGGGAAATCCTTAGGAATCAAATTTGCTTTATTCCTGGCCTCCTAGGTGCCTATCTGTTTTTTCTGCTTTATTGCCTGCTTTTTTAGTGTTTTAAGGCACATAGGAAAGCTAGACTAGGTGAGGTGAACTAGTTTTTTGTCCTCTTCATCCTCCACTCTTTTCTCCATGTAAAAGCATGTATGAGCTGCCATTTCATCACTCATTAGCTTGCCCATGCTCCCTTACCAATTCGTGAGCTCCATGACATATTTGGGATCAGCTTTTTACACCTATGGGGGATTTGTTTATTTTTGGTAAGCCTGCTTTATGCTAGATTTGGATGCTTCCTCATGCATTCGATTTCCTGATGTATTCTATTTATTCAACAGCCTATGTTATTACAGGGTTGGCTATTGTACACTTACATAATACAGTTTAGTGTTACAGCTCCATTTTTCAGTCTCTTTTGTGAGCAATTTTGCATGATCAATTGTTAATTGTTGTGAGTAAAATTAATCTATTTCTGGCCTTAATTTCCACAATTACCATCCTCCAGAAAATGGGAAAACTCATAGGCTTTTGCATGATGATTTGTAGAGCCTTTTGCCACAAGTTTCCTGGATGCAAGTTCAGTAATTTGTACATCATCGGGGCTGAAGGATACTCTCTTGGCAGTCCAGTATGGGTCATTTGATAGACACTCGGGAGGTTTGATGCAAGATATGGTACATACAGAACATTGGAAAAATAATCATGCTCAAGATTTACTGTACCTTGTCCTTTTGAGATGATGTTAGAGTCATATCCCATGTGGATGGGAATTCTCTTTCTGGTGTCAAGAGAAGATATAGATTCTTTGATGGCCATCATGTGGTTCGAAGATCCATAATCTATGAGTAGAGCCATGGAATTCAAAGTGCTTTCCATGAGGGCATGACCTCTTTCATGCTGGTATTCTCGATCTTGATTTTCTTTCCTCCTAAATCTTTCTGGAAGATTTATGTTATTTCTCTCAAGGAGAGAAGTAGCTTCATCAAGCTTATTTTTCATGCAGGCATGTTCAGGGTGGAATCCCTTTGCGCAGTATGAACACTTGACTTTTTCCTTCCCATGGTGGTCTTTGTTTTTGTTCTTCTTTGAGCCACAAGGCTCTTCTTGCTGCTGGTTTTGAAATTTTGGCTTAGGAGCTTCAAATTTGGTTTTGGGTTCTTCTGATACTTTCCTTTCCCCTTCAGATCCTTGGGTCCCAAAGCAAAGAGGGTTTGATCACGGGAGGATCCATGATCCCCATCTAGACAAGCTTATCATGCTTGCTTGTTAGGGACTCAATGAAGGCATTGAGTGAAGGCATCTTCCATATAGGGGTTGTGATATTCCTCACACAGAATGTAGAAACAAACACTAAATAGTCATCTCCAAGTTTTGGGAGAATGGTGAGGATGAGCTAATCATCCTCCTTCTTCACCTCACACTGCTTCAATATAAGGACTATATGCTTGAATTTTGTGAAAAAATCATTAAGGATCTCAAAATTGCCAGGTTTAAGAGACATCAACTCATTTTCAAGCTGATAAACCCTCAAGTCATCTTATTTTCCATACAAGGAGGCAAGTTGGTCCCAAATATCTTTCAGAGTCTTCAATACTGAGAGGTGCAATAGAAGACCCTTGGAGATAGAGAGACACAAGAAACTGAAAGCTTCATCTTTCTTTTTAAAAAATATATCCTTTTTTATAACATGAGTAGGCTCTTCTTCTGCATCCATAGTGACCCGGTAGAGTCCTCTGGCATGTAGCTGGATATGCATGTCTCCTTTCCATTGATGGAAATTGAATGTAGTCAAAAGTCCATCTATGGAAGAAGCCATATCAAACTATTGTAGCAAATGCAGTGAGCAGGTAAAACCTGCAAATCAAAACAATAAAGTCACCGTAAGGTTGAACAGCCTACACATTTCAGGTTTTCATCACACCCAGCATAATTGATCAAGCAAGCTTGATCAATAATTCCTTAACTTGGGGTATTAAGTGGTAAAGCTTCTGCTTCTGGTGCAGTGCTGGAATTTGAGCTTTTGCTCAATTTTTCATGCAAGATTTGTCAAAAACCATGTTTTTGAAGAGAAAGAGATTCGTCCCACCGTGAGCTCTGATACCATATTAATCTGTTTTAATAATCTAGGGACTAAAACATAGTCTCATAAGAGATTTCAAAGAATTAAGCATGAAAATGGAATAATGGTGCTGCAATAGAATGTTGCAGATCTGTATTATCAATAAAATAATGATACTACAATACAATGGTCATGCAAGGTGCATGAATGCCAAGATAATTTGAATTCCAAAGGAGGTCATTCAAATTGAATGAATGGGTGTAGATTAAATCAATGTCAACCACAATCAGCACACATAGTTAACCACTAAGCTAATCATAATTGAGTCTCACACTAAGTCCTAACTGAATCGGAGTACAATAGATGACTGAGTCTAACTAAAAGTGACTCATCACATGTAAATGCATGTCCATTTGAAGGAGGTAGCACATCGATAACTCCAAGCAGCTCTGATGGAGTTAACTGAAGTGCCACTTGTCATCAAAAGTGGTTGTCGGCGCCAGTGTTAGCTCCAGTTCATAAATATTGGAAAAAAATAATCAAATAATGAATGGAGGCACCTTCACAACTTAGCTTAACTGATTGTTCGGTGAAACAACAATCAGTTAGCAATTAGGTGCATTTCTGACACTGAGATCACCCCAAAATTGCTCCCTGTTTGAAGGAGGAAGCCCAGTTAACCTCCCCGAATGAAGGAGAAGGATTATTTGGCCTCCTTGACTGAAGGAGGGCATGGGTCTGCTCATGCTGATGTCATAGTGTGCTCATCTGATGTCAAGTAAGTCAATTAAACTTACGATAGTGGGTAAATATGCCAAAATTTACCAAATAAGCATGCATGTTGGGTAAATGACTCAAACAATTATCAGGGAATGGAATTTGAAGTTGCTTAGATATGGAAGGGAGCGACATATCAAAATTTGTGGTACATTAATAAAAGGGATCACTTGATTGACTGTGCAATACCGTTTTATATGTATTGGGATGCGCTATGGATTGCAGCAGAAAAGGTTTCGGGCCTTTCGAAGGAGGCATCAACAAAGTATCGATGGATCGCAAGGTTTGTGATGGGTCCACATGCCATTGACATCCAAGCACGCTGAGACAAAGAAAAGAAATGGTTGACCACCCAGTATAAGCTAACACATGAGGAAAATTACGTTATATTCGATGATTGTCCTGCTGAGTGGAGAATCTCGGTAAGTAGGGATGAACTGTCTGATACTGAGGCAGGTCCCCCATATGATGCCTTGGTAGACCACACTCAAGAACCGAAGAGCAAGAAATAATTGCAGGTAGAGTCATCCAAGAATTTGACGAACTCTGAAATGGAGCAGCAGTTCGAAGAAGGGAGAATGAAGCAAAGGTTCAAGTAGGTCAAAGCTAGTAGTGCCCCGACCATGATAGGGGACCAGGTGACTCGCATTCTCACCACAATCACCACGGTGACCACTGTGAGCTAGGCGCAGGTAAAGCAACACTCGACATAAGGTTTTCAGGAGGTAAAGAATCAATTGCAATCTTTGATTAATGTTATTTTAGAAAAGGCACCAGAAGAAAATGTATAGCAGAGAACTAGAGAATTGAGCATAGGAAAGTGGGTCTGAATAGTATAGATTACACCATGAGCATTGGAGACAAACAATGAGGATGTTGATGCATCACTACAGTAGTTTCATACAATTTCACTGGATGTTAATGAATTACCAACCCACACTTTGGAGCGGTTGCAAAAGATGGCGAGCCAGGAGCTTGCTGAAATAGTAGAAATCATTGAAGACCATTTGTTGAAGTCGTAGGAGCAAGAAGCAATGGAAAAGCAAGAAATAGAGCGCCTAAAGAAGGAACAAGATGTATTAATTGTGGAAAAAGCGTAGATATGGGATGAATAAGGTACGGTTATAAAAAACTACCGCATTTTCATGTCAGGAGATCCTTGACATCACAGACGAGATGTTCACAGAAGCTAAGGTTATACGACCAGGCCAATTTATCGTAGATTTGTGAAGATACAATGAAGAGTTGTGGGCACATGCAATCCCAAGCACACTATGAGAACAAGTTACAGGACGCAATGGAACGATTGAAGATGTGAAAACACAGCTAGAGGAAAGCGAAGAGACAACTAAGACAATCAGTGATGAAACCACACAATTTTGGATAAGTGTGGTTCAGGATGAGCAATTGCATTAGTTGAGCATGCAATTACATGAAGAGGAGGCGTAATTAATAGCGAGGTGGAAATCACTCAAAGCGATGCCCCCTGTAGTGCAAGTGACTAAGGCACCTGAATTGAAAGTGATGCAACAGAGAGAAACCAAAGCAAGGGAGCGCCATTAGAACCAAACAATTCATCTGGATGAATTCCAGGACATTGGCGAGGTGCAGATGATGTTGGAAACTCTTTGTCTTTTGTTTTGTCGGTTTTTTGGTTCTGATGATGTGATCTGAATGATTAATTGTTGCGATATGGTCTCTATTCTTGAATGATGTGATGTCTCTGCATACTGAATGGTTCCATAATTATCGATATGTTTCTGAATGAATACAATGATGTGATCTAATGTGAATGGTTTTTGATGCACTCGAATATAAATGATTGATGTTAAAACCCTATTCCTGAATCTTTGGTTAGTACTGCACCAGATAGAGAATAGGTGCGCAAATCCTCCTCTGATACTGCGGAAACATGGTTCCTGTAGCTCTCGCTCGAACATCTCAAGTGATACTTCATCTATTTCGCAGGTGTCGCTGGACAGGGTAAAACCTGTCTGGGTCGGTGTTAGGGGTGTTGACAGAGTGTGAACCCCTGTTGACAGGTCTGTGTCAAGATAGTTCCAAGCCAATAGAAGAGGAAACTATTCAACAAACAACCATGGAAACCATAGAAACACTAAGTGTTCAACTACATGCTAAAAAAGATCAATCAATGGATAAGGCGATGCTATGGGTGATGCATTCTCTTATATTTATTGAGTTATATGTTTTTCACTTGTATTTATTTTTCTAATTTAAGTATTCATGGTTTTTCATAGTCCAACATACTATATCATTTTTGGAATTATATGGGAAGTCTCAGTAATTAATCTATGACCCATATCCCATGAGTATAGATTGACTAATTTCTTATAGTTTTGAATAGTCCACTTGTCACTCATTAAATAAAGTGATGCTCACAACGGTGAAGAAGTGCGATTGAGACTAGCTAAATTAATCACATAGCATCATCAATCATCACTTCCAGGGATTGCACCAGATAATAAGGACTTTTCAACATGGTTTTATCTTATGAATATACCCTTGGGAGGTTGCTGTTCCCATGGTTAAAAAAAAAAAACCATAAAGAAGTCACTTTTGCAACTCGGTAAACCCTTCAACAACTGTAAAACATAAGATAAAACCATAAAGAAGACAATTATGCAGCTAGTTAAATCCTTTGGATAATGATGTAGAGCATTAAGATAATAGCAAGGAGACCTCATATCTACTTTACTAAGATCAATAACAATGATTACATGGCTCCCAAGAGGGATAATGAAGCACTGAACTTAATTAGTCACTTGGGTTTTGCTATGCATAAGTTATTATCCACCCGTGGCTCTTAAGAAATTAGAGGTGTTTATTCACTATGTATTAGTTAGTTTGAACCGCGAGCTCTTAAAAACTCATAAAGAAGTTTACAAAAGAAAATTCATTAGGTACTACAGTTTATGAGCAAAGTAACCAAGTATCTTTTTACACAATCTGCACCTAACCTCTAGTATTCTCACCAAATCTGAACATATCATTATGCAATGGTACATCCAATATAAAACAACTAACTTTGTTGTCAATTGATTGTGGGTTTCAATAGTGGGTTGTAAAACCATTGAACAACTCACATGAAATCTTTGAACTAAATGAAGGATTGAGAATACCTTGATGGAAAATCAACACACATGTCAGTGGCAACTCGTCAATTAACAATTTACAAACCAGTAACAACATCAACAACTGAAAATCATTTGATGATGAATGCTCTTAACATTTTACAAACCAACAACTACATCAATAATGGAAATCCTTCGGTGATAATGCAATTAATCTCATATTTACATTAAACAAAGCATTATATATTGAAATTTTGATGTTTTGCAATGTTCCATGGAAAACACAATGTTTGGTAAATGGAACAATGTATTCTTTCGGTTGGGCTACCTCTTTGTTTCCTCTTTTATTCCTTTTTAGCCTGGTAATAATTCTTAAATTATTATCCTGATTTTTCAATCATCAAAAGGTCGGTAGGGAGAAACTTTGAAGGTAAAACATATTTTGACTTTGAAAGTAAGAGGTTTCCATAATAATAGGAGCGGGTTTATATATAATAGAGTTGCATCTTGATGACATTGATACAATAACTTTGATTCTTGTATTATTCAATAAATATAACTCATGGTTCTGCAAAAGTGTATGAAAACCCAACCTCAGTCACTAACGTACAATATTGACCAACAAAACTTTATATAAATTTTCTCAAATTCAAAGCTAATGTTCGCCATGTAGTCTACTCCAAAAGTACAGTGAAGTCGAATCTTTCACATGCTATAATTTACTAGTCACACCGCATAACCCATCTCCTAGTATATTACAATAAATTATCATCAGCCTATTGACAATCTAACACTAAACTTTAGAAGTCATAGTCGTGAGTAGCGCCGTTGTAGTTGTGGCAAGATAGGTGTCCTCGTAAGAACACTAATTTCCTCTGCTAAGTCCAGCAAGAATCAGTAAGATGTAGAAGAGTTTTGTTGGACAAAGAATAATAATAAAATATTCCAATGTTATCTGTACACAAATACAAAGTCACCGAAGGTTGATCTGTAAAATTTCATAACAATATAAAAAATTAAGTAGAGAACAGTAAATTGGTGACGAATTTGAGTGTCTAAATGAAAAACATGGTAGTACTAGATACCAATTTTGTCTTTCAACTGTTGATATGGATCGATCTCCTTGATAACGGTGATCAATACGCCACCCACGACCGCATTTTGGATTTTTGGTCAAAGGGAACGCAGCTTCAGAACTGAACAATGCCTCCTAATTCGAATTGGGCGGGTTTACAAATTCAAAATCCTAATGGGCGGGGTTTATAATTTAAAATGCGTCTGCCATTAATGCTTACTATATTGGTATTCCACCGGCACATTCTGATGGGGTTTGGATGGCATCAGGGATCAAATTTGAAGGGCAGGGTCCCATTTCACTTTGAAGGGTTCTCAAAGACTAAGCCCTTCAATGTTGAAGTGTAAAAATAATTCATTCTTTTCATTTGAAAATGTGATAATATATAAAAATTTCATTATATACAATGTAAATGAATATCAAAAATAGAAAAAAATATATACAAAGATCTCAATTGCTTTATATGTAACTGAACTTGAATTAACAAATAATGACAAACAACTTAAAACTTGTACAATAAAAGTATCTTTATGGGTAAAATCTATGATTTTAGTTTTAAGTTTCATTTTCACTACAGATGGAATGCCTCTCATGATTTATGGAAGGTTCAAGACCTTTTTCATCTTCACAAAACCAAAACCTGGAAGACATTGTTTTATTTACATATGTAAGTAGAACAAAAAACTTACATTGATCACCATATGTTTGCACGTAATTGAGCTTGTTAAACAACCACTCCACAACTCGATGGCTTTTATGCCCCGATCTTTCTGTCTTCAATTACATCTATTGTCAACTCGATGAACATAGTAATAATTGGGCATACATTAACCACCTTATTTACATTTGGACTGCAGATGCCATTAACCTGAAAGAAAGAAAAAAATGTCATATTAATTTGAAACAATAGTGTGCAAAAAGATATGCCATATGCTATAACAAAATCCAAATGGCATTGACCAAATTCATACCTTTATTACAATTCAATGGATTCCAAATCCTGTGAATATGTTGATGGGTGCACCCATGGATTCCAAACTTGCAAGCCTCCTAAAGGAAATGAGTTAATATGATGACCAGATCATTTTCTATTCAACTAATATTGGGCATCCGGATTAGTTATATTCCAAGTAATAGGTATATTCTACCACTGTTGTATTCCAAGTAATAGGAAGATTCTACCGCTATTGTGCAGAGTGTAATGTAAATTTCCATTGTACAATCATAAAAGAATGATTATTATAAAGGGATATGTTACTTGAAACTGACCCATGAAACTTATATGTGTTGAAGTTT
>LPNX011046771.1:0-98699 GCA_001517045.1 Pseudotsuga menziesii
AAAAGGTGTTGAAGGAGGAAATGGTGTTGTAGTCTAGTTGCCTCTTGGAACCAACTTTCGAAGTAGTCCTGGTACTCACCTTCCTTCATCATATCATGTAGATCTCCTTCTTCTGATTGAGTGATTTCAGAAGTACATAGAGGATCTTCTAATACCTCCTCAATTTTAGGCTGCTTTCCATCGGATGTAATCCCCAAGTTGTCAATTTCTTCTGCAATTTGGCAAGGAATATTTTTGTGTGGCTCTTGGGACTTTGGTTCATTTGTTATGTCAGGAGAGGTAGAGAAACTCTTAACTGCTGTCAGGATGTGTTCTACCTGATAAGAAGAATTCCCAACTGCAGCTAGGATTTGAGAAAGTTTTCCCAAATTGATGGTTACTTCTGCATCCATTTATGTCGGTTGTTTTGTTCATGTCTCACACAAGGATCAGTGTCTGGGGCTCTTACAACACCCAAGTTTTTATTTTTATTTGGTTTATATCTGTTTTAAATGATTCTAATCAAGACTATCTACCACTAAAAACATATTTACGTCAATCAAACACACGCCGCTCTTGCAAAAATAAAACACTCTTGAAATTAAATTGTGGAAAGTAAACACACCCAAACTTGAAAAAAGAAAAACACACTTGCATGAAATTAAATTGCAAGAAAGTAAACACGCCTTATAGGAAAGGTAAACACACTTTTGCAGCAAAATAAATCAAACATGTGAAAAAGCAAACACACTTACGAGAAGGAAACAACAAGGATTTGGGGCAACCCACTAAAGTGGATGCATCAGGTTGTTACACAGTGGGAATCCCATAGTGAATTCGTCTTTGCATCGTATCGTTTCCCCTCCACCTTGTTGTGTAATGTAAAGGAAACCTATCTACCCCTATCTATCTGAACTTCACAACCAACAAATTCGTAGAAAATGAGCAAAATACCAGCTTACCTTGGAGCAACTCCCCGGCAACGGCGCCAAAATGTTGGGTAAAATTATCACTAGTTAATTTACCTTCAATTAATTGTCAACCAGGATTCGCAAACTTCGAGCTGCTACACCGTATGTGCGGGAAAAGTAGTTTCAATGCTCATATTTAAAGAAATTCTAGTCTATGGCACAAACAAAATGAAATTGATGAAGCTATTACTATATTGAATGATCAATGCTAAGGGTTACTAGGTCTGTCCTAAGGAAAGGAAATCAACTTACCAATGTCTATCTTATAGTCTATAATGCTGTCAAATTCAATGTAACCTACCACAGCCTTAAGCTACAACAATATTTCAAAGCAATCAACAATCTATACTAAGCTACAGCAATTATGAGCTATTATGCCAAGAAAAGAACTTAATAAATAAAAGCCCTAGTTCCAACCTTACCTATCCAATGAGTATGCTGAGTCAACCCTGATGATCTTATATCATATCTAACACTGCAACCATTAACCCTAAAGAATCTGATGCTAAACTTATACAAACACTTGTCACTAACAAGCAACTACTGAAATGAAACCGGTCTTTTCTTTAATCCTAAATCACTCACAAATAGTTAACAAAATGAAATCTAACTTGCTGTTAATGTCAAGTATATTCTACCTGCATTCTATGCACATCAAAGTATAATGGAACTATTCAGAATTACACACTCACGCTCATTTACCTATGCTGCAAAACTTGTTTTCACACCATAGAAACAACGCTGTCAAATACTTAGTGGACCGTGATTCTTTGTTTTAAGTTCGTTATAGCTCATGAAATGAACAAAAGCATACTTCAATCCTTATATAACCAATCCAAAAGGCTGCTTGGAAAACCCTAGATACTCTGTAACTATGATCTTTAAATCCTCTGCTCATTCAACAACTGCTGTAAACTCTTGTTAAAATCCACACAATACATCTCGAAAATACCCTACAGTCTTGTAAACTTGATAGTCAAAAGGATTTTAAACCAATATTGTAGCCATCCACTAGTCACTATAACGCTGGCAGTAAAAGAAATATGAAATCCCAGTCTATTTTTAATCCTCCATTAATTCGATTCTGCAGCAAACTGAATGTGAAATCCACTCTTACTACTCTACCAAATCGATTCTTCAGGCTAAACTAAATATCTTCAGACTCATCACACATATGATATCAACTAGTCTTCTGCAAACATAAATCCCATTCCAAATCACAAGTAAATAAAGCCATTAACATTCCATTATAAAAACAATATCAAGATATGCAACGTTACTCTACTTACAGTAATACAAGCAATACTTAAACACAAATGAATTGGTGTTGAAGGTGGGCCCTGCCCTCAACGCCTGCCAGTCTGAAATCAAAACCTTAAGGAAATAAATGCTTGATCAATTAATAGAAACAGATATTTTACAGTCCTTCGTGTGCATCTCCTTCTCAGGATTTATTTATACATGGACAGATGGACAAGACCCATCCCAAATATCTGAAATTCGTACAACTACCCAGAAAACGACCAACACCAAATCTGGCAAAACCACGTCTGTTTCGGAAAGGATTTCTCCACATTCATTCAAAAATTCTGAAAATTTCCTGCAGTTAGGGGTAAATGGGGCCATTTGTGAAGTGGGTTTCGAACCGTTTTGAAAAATTCCCAACCGATTGTTCCGAAATTGAGCCCGAAATCAGGTTCCTGATCAAGTACGGGAATGCCACTTTGAGCAAATGACATCCTCAAAACAGCACTGGATAACTGCACCTACGTCCTGGAAGCGATTGGAAATCAAACAAGATGTTATCCTGAGAAATAAAATCCCCCAAATCTCTGGTTCAGTCAACATAGATTTTGTGAGCGCCGAGACAAGCGTTGGATCGAAATACACAAAAGACCACTGCATGAAAGAAACAAAGACTTATTAATTGACCAATTATTGAATGAAAACTAAAGGTTCCATTATATCCATAAAACAAAGCAAAATAATAAATAAACGATTAAAAAGAGTCACTTACCAAAGCTCCTAGCAATGTTGCTCTTCAAAAGGCATAACCATGCACAAAACAACACTAAATAAAGCTGATGATTACTTGGTTTCATGAGACTTAAACTAGAAAATATTATGCTGAACAGTCAAAATAGGAGGCCAAAAGGCCCATGGAAAATGTTTGTTTATTGTTTCCTCTTTGATGGTTCTGGGTACCGACTGATTTTTTTCTTGGGGAAAGTAAGAAAGGATATCCAAACTGGTTCGAGAAGTGTATTCTAGGTTGAAGGCCTTGTCCTGGAATATTTCCCTGTTCCAAGCCACTCAGGTGCCCAATATTATCAGAAGGGGTAGAGCGCAGTATTTCTCTGCTGGTGGAGAGTTGAGCCAGGTTTTCCACAAGTCTTCTACTGTGTCATTGGTCTAGTTCAACGGAAGATTGGTTAGTTAGGAGATCTCTATCGAGGATTTTCTTATGAACGGGAAGTCAAGAAATAAGTGTTCAATGGTTTCTTATTTTTTCATGCATAGAATACACCACCCTGGCCCTTCAACTTTATTGCTTTTCATTTGGTCCCAAGTGGGGACTTTCCCTGAGAGGACACACCACATAAAAATCTTGGACTTTAAGGGGCAATGCATTTCCATACATTTTTCCACCACCATTTTCTAGCTTCCATCTGGTTTCCTGCAGTAAGTTGTTTGTATCCCAATTTCGGAGTGTATCTGGCATTTGGTGCATGGAACTAAATAAGCGCGTCTTGCCGCTCAGAGATTCGAACATGGGAACTTATAAGCGCAAAGATGTATACTTTCCATATGGGGGATAACTCGTCGTTCAATCCCATATTTGCTTCATTTTTCCATCCCTGGCTCCAACTTATGGTAGATGCTTGATATGCGACTTGATTTAGATGGAAATAACCTTGATCATTTAGGGCCTGAATGAGGATTTGGGGGAGAGATTGCATGTTTTGATTTCCCAGCCAAGGGTCGGATCCAATGCAGACTTGATTTCCCCGCCCCACTTTCCAAACTAATCCTCTTTCAATTATAGGGAGGGAGAGGAGAACTTCCTTCCATGTTGTTGAGACTCCTTTTTTGTTTTTTACCAGATTCCTAAGCCATTCTGTTAGAGTGTCTGTGGAAATATACTTATGGTTCACCACTTCTGTCCAGCTTTTTTCCGTGGATAGTAGTCTCCAACCCCGTTTTGCAACCAAGGATTTGGAAAATAGGTGAATGTGTTTTAATCCCCACCCTCCTTGGTATTTTGGCTTTTTCAGGATTTCCCATCTTTCCCAGTGCGAGACAAAAAGATTCAAAGGTGCCTGACCAAAGAAATTTGTAGCACAATTTCCTTGTTTGTTCCAGGATTCCTTTGTGGATCCAAGCCAGGGACATCCAATAAACCAGGATTGATTCTAGAACAGAGTTTATGAGGACCAGTCTTCCATCTCTGGATAGCCATCGATGGCTCCATATTTTTAGTATTTTTTTCCAGGTTTTCTATAAGACAAGCCTAATCATTTTTCTTATAACCATTAGATTTTAGGTGAAAACCTAGGTATTTGAGCCCTGGATTGAGCGGCTTGAGCTCAAAGGGGAAGATGGTTGCATACCAATGTTCTTCATCTTCATTCAAGAGTGTTGTTGTGAGAGTTGATTTTTGGGCGTTTACTACCATACATGTTGCCTTTTTGAAGAGCTCCAGGGTTTTCTCCAGGGTTTCTGTATATCTTCTTGTGCCATCACAAAAGATTAGGATATCATCTACAAAAAACAGATGGGTGAGCCTTAGATTGTGAGATATAACCATTCCCTTCAAAGCTCTATGTTGTTTTTCAAGAGCTATAGCTCGGCTTATCCTTTCTACCACTAGGAGGGAGAGTAGAGGAGAGAGAGGACATCCCTGTCGAAGCCCTCTCTCTGCCCCGAAGAATGGAGAAGCAGATCCATTGATGAGGACCACAAAGGAGGTTGTGGTGATGTGAATAATGATCCATTTTATGAAGTTGCAATCAAACCCTAAATGAGTCAGAAACATTTTTAGGTAGAGCTAGCTTACTTTGCCAAAGGATTTTGATAGATGGATTTTGAGTATAGCTCCTTTGTTCCTTGTGTATTTTTGGGTGTGAGGTCCCTCTTGGGCTACTCTAATGGCTTCATGGATATTCCTCCCTTCCAAGAAGCCAAACTACTCCTGATATATAACTTTTGATAAGATCATTTTCAGTCTTCTTGAAATTATCTTTGCCACCACCTTGTAGGTTACATTGCACAAAGATATTAGCATGTAATCATCCAGAGTGGAGAGGTTGCCTAATTTTGGAATAAGAGCGATGAAAGTGGCATTTAGGGGGGGGCATAATCCCCCCTTTTCTAGATTATTCAACTAGGTGTAGGAGGTCAGGCCCAATAATTTTGTAGTGTGCTAGAAAGAACTCAATGGGTCAGCCATCCGGACTAGGGATTTTATCCCTCTGAAATTTGTGGAGTGTTTCCTTGAGTTCTTCTTCATAGATTTCTTCCATAAGTTCCTGGTTGTCTTCAGGGGTTATGAATCCAGGAAAAAACTGAGAGAGGTGAATGATCTCGGCCAGGTTTGTTCTATTGTTTTCTTTAAAGTGGATTTTGAAGTGTGCAATGCCTAAGGAAGCCAGTCCCTCCAAGGAGGTAATGTCCTCATTTTCTTCATTCATTAGGCTCCATGTGGTTTGTTTAGCTTTCCTCCCCTTTACATAGGCTTGGAAAAATTTTGTGTTTTCATCCCCACTTTTGATCCAGATTACCTTGCTCTTCAGCCTCCAGACCTCATCAGCTTGCTCCATTAACAAATTTCTTCCTTTTTTTTCTACCAAAAGTTCCAAATGAATCTTAGATTCAAGGTTTAGGTAACCTCCTCCTTCTGTGCCCTAGATAAGTGCAATCTCCTTTTCTATTTGGATTAGCTCTTTTTCATCACTTTTTTTTTCTTACCAATATAATTTATAAACAATGATAAATTAATATTTGATCAATGCAATAATGTCCAACCCGATGGGGACATCAAGTGAGGCCCTTATATATCAGTGTATAGCCACCCAAAGAGTTGACCCCGAGACCTTTTGCTCACTCACAACTTACAACGGGCAACCACTTGAGATAGCCCACCAGGATATATATATATATATATATATGTATGTATGTATGTATGTATGTATGTATGTATGTATGTATGTATGTATGTATGTATGTATGATAACAAATTTAAATTCATATATATTTGCATTGTAAATCAATAAATGATATAATATTTGTATTCTTATTCCAATTATAAAGTAGTCATGTATAGCCAACTAGAAAGATAGATAAGTGAGATAAATAAATATAATGTCAATAAAAGTAAATCTTAACACACTAATTTTATTTTTTAAATATTGATGTATGATAAATATGATTTTAAATGAAACTATGTTGTCTCTTTCAAACAATTTAGTAAAAGAATTCACATTTTATTCATAATTAATTATCTTAGTGTTGCTTTTATGTTTTCCCACTTGATACTCACTACAAAATAAGTCACCATGTGAAAAATTTTCCAATATATTTTTAGTTGGAAAGGCCGGTTTTTCAGGAATGGGAGGCCTACCATGCTCTAATCAGGATTTTATGTGATGCCTCAGGAATGGAGGTTAGTGTCCAGAAATTGAGTCTCTATCATAACAATATAGTTGAGAATGAGTTGGGGAATATTTTATATCTCTTTCCTTTGAAAGTGGAGTCTATTGATTCAAGACTTAAATACATGGGATATCTCCTTAAACCAAATTGTTACTTTAGCAGAGATTGGCAATGGCTGCTCCGCATGGTGGATAATCACATCAAGTGTTGGTGTTAAAAATGTCTTTATATGGGCAATAGGATGGTGCTGGTAATTGGTCCTTGAAAGCATCCTAGTGTACTGGATGGTAATGGAAAAAATACCCCTCTCCATCCTAGATAGCATACAGAGAAAAATGATGAACTTCTTGCGGGTGGGCCAACTTGAGGGGGGGAAATATAACCTAGCTCGTTAGAAAGATATATGCTTGCCAAAATCTATGGGAGGATGTGAGATAAAAATTATGAGTTGATTTTTCCAGGCATTGATCCTCAAGTCCTTGTGGCATGGTTTGTTTGGAATCGACCTCTGGTGCAAAATTTTTAGAGCCAATATTTGAAGAGACTGTCAGTGGAAATATGGGTGAGGAAGGGGCATAGACTAGTTTTGTAGGGTTCAAACAATTGGCTCGGGTTTGTGAAATTTTTCTCTTGGATGATGTAACGTATCCATCTTAACTTGGGAGGGAAATGACCACCTGGCTTGATTAATTTCAAAATAGGGTAAATATCAGTAGAAGAATGAGATGAGTAACATTAATAATCATATATTCATATAATCAAATAGTTTTCCAAAAATTACTTTACTTGTCTTTCTTTAAAACTAATAATGAATATTAAGAGTAGTTAATGAGTAAAATAACCCATATAAAATTCTAAAATCTAGCTTTCAGAATAAATTGGAATTTGAAAAACAATTTACCATCAAATGAAAATTTTAAACATATATCCAAATGTTTTTGAGAAATGACTTGTTTTTTTCTATATCTAACAATGAACATTTACATGTTAGGGTTAACCTTGACTTCATAATGAGAAAGGATGTAAGTGGTAAGGATATATTTGCATGTAAATAACCTTATACATATGGTTGTAATTCTTCATTGTAATGTTCCAAAGTGAGTAGGAGAGATGCTCTTGGAAGCCTTGTCCTGGTTGGCCAAGGACCAATAATAAATCTATTTATGATGGTTGTTTTTTCCCTACAAGGTTTTCCAGGGTAAATCTAGTGTTGCTATTGTGATTGCTATTATTTTGTAATTTATTTTCCATCACATGTCCTAACATTATGTCTTCTTAGGTTTTAAGTCAACTGAATTTTAATTTGAAATTTGATATATAATTATATAAATGTGTTTTACAATTTAGCTAATTTAAAATTAAATTTTATATATTCTTTGTTTTATAATTTTTCTTTTTACTACTCAAGTCAATTCAATTTTACTACTAATCTATTATTATGTGGATCTATTTTTGGAGCCGACAATGTGACATATGGGACATATCTCGCATATAAGATTATATGTGTTTTCATTTTTTTTACAAATATTTATTTTTAGAGCCGACAATGTGAGAGGCATGACACATCTCACCCACATGGGGTTGTAGAAAGCACCTTTCAGTGCAATTATATAAGTTCATTGCAATATTAGGGTAATCTATAGATAATACAATATAAGAATTACATATATATTGTGATACTTTGGTATACTAGGTACAATGTTATGTTTTTTATAAATCATTCCATCTCAAGATGTGGGATAAAAAGAAGATCCTCTTCAAAACTCATGTCATTAACGTTATGTCGTACATCTATGAAGTATGGGGTTGAAAAATTTCTATAGAATTTTGGAGAAAAATCAAAAAAATCAAGAAGAGATTCATAACTTATAACGTCAAAATCAAAATCAATACGCCTTACCCTATTCTCCTTATTGAAGTGGGTCTTTCCCCCATTAAGAGCATGTCTATGATTAGGTATCCAATGTACAAGCACAAGATAAATAGTATGGGAGACAAGAGACTTCCGAAAATTTCTTTAAAATCAATCCAAAACCACATGCACCTCAAGTTAGGCCGGTTTAAATATACCATGGCTTGGTTAAACCACTGAGGCATTGACAAAAATGACACTTTGCAGAATATCATTAATGTCAAAAATAATAATAAATATAAGTTTAAAGAGAAAATGTGATGCGAGAAAGAATCAGAGGTGAAAAGAAAATTAAGGTTCTACAAAGAGGTCATTAACCCTAATCTGAAAGCTTAGAAGTATCTCTTGATATAAACTAGCTCAAAGAAGAAAATGAATATAGTCAAGCTAAGAATGAACTCCCATAAGCTCCATAGTGAAACAGGATGTTGGTCAGTTTCTAAAACTCTGTGGTCGGAAATGATTTGTTGTCTTTGTGAGTCTATGATCATTGAGGAGGATGAAAATCACTTCCTCTTAGAGTGCCTTGCTTACACCCACATTAGATCTTAGTTTCACAATATTTTCTATAATACAAACCTTTCTAACCTCCTAACTTGACAAATCTATAATGACTTAGGAAAGCTTCTCTCCAAGATTTTTGAGCATGTGAATAAAACTCTAAAGAAAACCAAATAATTCCATTCTTTATTTCTTTTTAAGGTCTGATAGACCAAAGTGGGTCTCAGGGGACATTAATCATGATCACCATCATCATAATCCTTATGATTAAACCATGATTTCATGATGGCTTGATAGAAAACTTACTATAACTTTGATATGATATGACTAAAAGTATGTAGTCATTTATGAGGGTTCTAATGTTCAAAATGGAATTTTTAGAAATTTTTTATGATATATTTTTTGGTGCATACTCTCAGATTGATTATGACACATCTGGAACAAACATATCTTCAATCTATTATCGAATTGAACTAAAAAAATTAGCATTCCACTAATTCCATCAGTTCTTCTACAATCATAAATGACACGTAATCTTTCGTTAGTTGTAGTTTTAAGGTCTAATAGACCAAAGTGGGTCTCAGAAGATGTTAATCATGATCGCCATCATCATAATACTTATGATTTAACCATAATTTCATGATGCCCTGATAGAAAGCTTACTATAACCTTGATATGATATGACTAAAAGTATGTAGTCATTTATGAGGGTTCTAATGTTCAAAATGGCGTTTTTAGAGATTTATTATGATATATTTTTTGGTGCATACTCTCAGATTGATTATGGCGCATTTGGAACAAACATATATCCAATCTATTATCAAATTGAACTAAAAAAATTAGCATTCCACTAATTCCATTGGTTCTTCTACAATCATAAATGACACGTACTCTTTCGTTAGTTGTAGTTTGGTATATATATATATATATATATATATATATATATATGAACAAGTGGCTTATTGGTATTTTCCCTTAGGCATGTCCAAGGCATTTTAATTGTGTTTTGGTATGTAGAAAATTGCCACCAGTTTCCTATAAGCATATTGTAGTGACTCCATACCTTCTCTCCTTAAGAGTGAATGCCATTTTTTAAAATGACAGTTGAAGAATGAAGTCTCCAACCAATTGGATGTAGATTACTGTCAATTGTTGGAAGGATTTGAGGTGGATCTTCCCAGTCAACCTGAATAGTTGATTCGTTGACAAGTAAGTGGATAAATTAGTTGATATCTCAGTTATTGATGAAGTGCCATTGTTAATCCATTAATGATGGCACATTACCCCATATAGTGTAGCGCATTACCCCCTATAGTGTAGTGCATTACTTTTTATTTATGTCGGTTTGGGTTTATTAATGGGTATATTAGTTGTTATTGTACACCTTTGTCTCCTATATATAGGCCCTGAGATATTCTCAGTTTAGTCATCATTGTATATTGTCTTGTCTTGGGTACACAAGTACATTGTGTAAGGAGGTTCATCCCTCGAAGAGGACTGTTATTTATCTATGTTATTCATTAATAAGGTGTGTATTACTCTCTTTTGGTCTATTTCTACCATTTTTATATTATTTCTGTGACTTGGTTGCATAACATTTGGTATCATAAAGTCTCTTTCCTCGGGACTGACTTCTGCAAAATGAGTCATCTTGGAATTTTTACTACAACGTTTTTTATACAAGGGTTCAGATATCAAGGTTAAAAACCCACTTCTAAAACATGTCGAAATAGATCCATTTCGAAATTGAGAACCGGATACATTACATTTTCATATATAATCACGGAGGAATCTAGGATTTTTTACTATTCCAAAACCTAGTCTAAATCAGGTGTTATAGGGAAAAATGTCATATATGAGGCATCCGAGATCCAAAATTGAGTGAGACTAGTTGCATCGCAAAGAAGAAGGACCAGGGTATCTATGGTATAATTTTCAGCTATAATAACGAAATATTGGACATGTGGCATATTGTACAAGTTCGCTCTTATGGATAGGAAAAAAATAAGAAGCTTTGGGATATTTGCAATAAATTTTTTTGCAACATCCAAATTAGGTCAAACATACGGAATTGGAAAGAGGACACATTAGGGTACCACATGCCGAAGTTTTAGACCCATAGAAGTTGAAATTAAAATTTTACCTCAGTTACAAGTTGACCATTAAATAGTATTCTAATCATGGTTTGAAAATGTACGTCATTTTGCATTTGAATAGATTTGAGTAAAAGGATCTATTTTTTGGTAAACCCTAGGGTGTGATATATATTTATTGTTCAAAATTCCACCAAAAGGAAGTGGAAAGAATCACACTCCACTCAAACCCTAGAGGATTCATCCCTGACATACGATGAAATGGAAGACATATCTTTTAGAGTGTCTAAGTTGGAAGATATGATGAAAGGAAATGTAACAATTGATGACTTAGTTAAATTGGAAAAGAATATGGCTAGTAAAGAGGATCTCAAAGGGATGGCTAGAAAAGAATATCTTCAATACTTGAAGGAATTGATGAAGGATATAAAAAATAGATGTATTCCTCATGTGTTTATTCAAGAAGAGGACAATGAGGAAAAATAGGACTTATTCCAATCACATCTAGAGAAAATTGAAAAACAATTGGAGAGTAGGAAGTTGGAGTCCTCAAAAGTTGATGATTCACTACAACATCATGGGTTCAATTTAGGTCCAAGGAACTACTTTATCCCCAATATTGACATGAGAAATTTTTATGGAAAGGATCCAAACATGTGGTTTTTTCAGATGGATCAATTCTTTGATTTACACTAGGTGCCCACTTTGCAAAACGTAACTATTGCATCCTTATATTTAGAACCTAATCTATTTGTATGGTACCAATAGCTTTGTGGTAGTAAAAAGGACTCTATTATCTCTTGGTCTATATTCATAGTAGAATTGAATGCACATTATGGGGATATAAATAACAACACCTTCTTTATCCAGTTGGTAAATCTCAAGCAAAAAGGTCCACTTACCGAGCAAATCAAGCATTTTAAACAGCTAAGTCTCAAAGTGAAGAATATTTAAGAAGATAATTTGTTAGATCTGTTTATTGGAAGCTTGAAAGATAAAATTCAACATGAGGTATGTCTCTTTGAACCATTGTAACATCCCCAACCCTCTGACCAGCGAGGAGGATGCTACCAAACCATCAAAAGCCTCTGGGAAAAATAGCCGCATGAACATGAACATGCATATAAACTGAAATAAAATGCCTAAGACATAAAACATACTAAGATGTCTATTCATGTGCACAACAGAAACCATCATACATTCCTTTAGGCATCAACATGTTCATCATGATTCATTAGAAAATAGACAGTAAATGTAAATGTAGAAGCAAAATGGACAAGAATGCTCATATGATAGAACTCGTCCCGCAACCAGCTACGTCGCTGCAACTTTCCACCCAACCATAGGACAACATGCTCATAAATATCTCAACAACACTACCACCCCCGATCTGGGCATGATTCCTCAAGGAATAAGGGTCAAGAAGGCTTACACATAGCCAAGGTACACAAATCAACCAAGCCCACACAATAGGGTTTATCAAGTTGTCAAGGAGCTAGGAAAGGCTAAAGGATAAGCTGGTGGCCTCAATGGAGAGCTAAGGATGCCTACACCAGAGTTAACCTGAATTCTAATACATCCACACACCCATCAATAGGAATCAGTACTTTCTCTGCTTCACAATTCCTCAGGCCCTTACTTCTCTTTCCAATACTCTTCAAGGGTTGTGGAGAAGAAAACCAATAGTCTAACTCTGTCTAAGTGGCTCCAAACACCAGTTTTCTCAAGAATACCCAGCCTCTAATCCTAATCTCAACAGTCCAAATACCAACCACTGCACACTGCAGCAAAACAAACAGTTCACAGCTCTGTGAAGAAGATGAAGACAACGGGGTGACAACCCCAAATGAAAAGGTGAACAAAGCTCCATTTAGCAAGATGAATCAGAGTTGTTCTTGGCCCTAGCGTGGCCAAAACAACTTAGCAGCAACCCCCCAAGGTACTTGCATACATAGCAACCCAAAGAACCAAGGGAAGAACAATAGCCCCCAATCTCACAATGAAAACAACAGCAGCGTTACATAGTTTGCGAATGGGAAAGAAACCAAACTCCCAACATAGACAGAGGAAAACATAAACACAGACCACAATTGACAACATACACAGTCACAATTGACAAGGAGACATACACCTACCACCGAAACCGGTATGGGACACGCACAAGCACATAGCCCCATGCGTGAATGGCTCCTGCACCCGAAAATCCTGAGTGACAGCCACGATTTCTCCCGCTCTAGGAAACCAATGTAGAATACATGTGCGTGAGAAGGTGAGAGAGAATGAATCTGTGTGTGTGGATGGACAATCGATGGAGAATCCCCCAAAATGGTGTGCGTGAGGAAGCAGAATCTCTCTCTGCGTGAGGATGTCCAGAACGACTCGCGGTGGGAGGAAAAACTAGAACCACCCTCCGTGAGAGTGAGCAAGACCAAAACCGTGAAGAAGTGGAATCATGGAAAAGTGGAACAAGTGTTTTTCTTTTTCCCCACGCGATGTGAAGAGGAAGAGTCCATTGATGGAGTGGGTGCATGGGCAAGGACTGACAGTCCTGCCACACCCACCACTACTCAGCAATAACTTCCCCAACAAACATCAAGAGTTTAATGTGGTAGTTGGATGATGAGACAAGGAGAGGTGAGTAAGACAAAAAGGTGGGTGATAGCCAAAAGGGTTCAACAGCTGACACATGGCTTTTCCCCATAGGCCCAAAGTTCAACAGTTCCCCCTCCTTAACCTTAGGAATCATGCCCTTTTCATTTAACGTTGCACCATCGTAGCTGGCTGTGGGTTTATTTTATTTGATTTGCATATTTACATGATGGCAATACTATAGTGTGCCGAGTAGCACGATATACCATTGGCAATGATCCCAATTTCCGAACATTCACAACCAAATCGATGGTGGGGATTTTTCCTTTAGCTCCTCACCACGATTAATTACAATATATACATCATGTACCTTTAATGTAATCAGGGTCAAAAATTGGGGACATCACAATTCCCTCCCCCTTGGAGTAACACCGTCCTCGGTGTTCCAATACATAGGAATACGTATACAATTTGCAAATCCAAAATTTCAAAATTTTGTATATCTGTCCCACATTCAATTATTTACTTTGAATGTTCCGGACCAAGCCCCTCAGCTTCCACGAACTTCTCTTGCTGGTTCTCAGCTCTTGGCTTATCCTGAAGCCTAGGAACTTTGTGGCTGCGACCCTCTTTAGGTTCCCTCGTTGGGCAGTCCCAGCATAAATGATGTCCTCCGCATTTCCAGCATTTCACTGGCTGCTTCATCTTTTTCTACTCAATTTTCTTTGATTCCTCATGCCTGGGTCGTTTCTTAACGGATCACTTGGACGAATGGCCCATCATTGATCCACTCTCCTTGCCTTTATGGATTGCTCCTAGAAGGATTTTGACCTCCTTTTACAAACCAATAGAGTCTTGCAAAATATGGTGGTTCATCTCATTCTGCCTTTTCTGTATCTTGAGCATCTCTCCAAGATTCTCTTGGGTCCTGGCAATCGTTTGAAGGAGACTTCCAGCCAAGTCCAACAACTTTTGGTCTGCTGCCATGATCAATGTGCACCACTGGATTTCACCTTTCTCACCTGTGAAATGCATCATTAAAATTCTGTTAGACCAAGTATAATATAGGCATTAAATATCAGTCAATTAATTGCCCAATTGGTATGACAGTCCAAGTCTCATCAAGGAGACTTTCATATTTTTCATGTCTTCCCAACAGGCACATGAGCTCATTCATGTCCATTCTTGGGCAAGGAATTAACCATTCCAGCATTCACAATTTACTTTAAGCAAATACACACATTCTATTTTCAGTCATACATGCATTCAACAATCTTTTGTTTTCACAATGCATAAATATATATATATATATATATATATGTACATATAATAAAAAAGGCAAGAGTTTTTCCCCTCTTTGTTTTGTTCCATCCTGGAACCCACACCACCGCTATGGCTTTTCATGCTCTTAGCCTCTTTCACTTCACTGTGAATGCTGGACCAATCCCTCTTGGTCATGACACTTAGTGTCTTCGGTCTATTTCATACCTCTCAACCATGGAGCCTCCCCACATGGTTTGTCTCAACTGCTAGGAACTTCACAGTCTCACTAGCACCTTTTTCATTACCACTCATTCTGAACTCTTCAAGACAATCACATGTCCACATGCACCCCTAGGATGCTCTCATAGTCTTCGCTTCCAGCGATACCTATATTCAAACATTGAATAAATTCACATGTTTAGTTTATTCTCATCAGTTTTTATCTCTTAAACAAGAGCTTAAAACATCATAACCAAATCATATACACATGCATATTCATAAGCAAGAATTGCAAAATAATCCAATACTTATCTGTATTGTGTGTTTCCTCATTGGTCCACAGGATCCTGCTTCGCTTTGCAAGCCTTGGGATCGCCTATGGACTTGGATGTTAGGCTAGCATGCAAGCTGCTTCACAACATCCTTTTATACATATATCAGGCACAGTCAATCCAGCCTTTAGTTGGGTTTATCAGACCGTCAACAAATTGCCTGTACTTATCTCAACAATACACTTATATCAATAACCAATCATCAGCCAAGTCAACAATAACACATGCACTTATATCAACAATAAACAACCATTTCCAGGTCTTATTTCCAGTAGTGAGCTATAACTCCACTACCCCATATCACACAAGAGACCACTCCTTTCTCTGAGTTGACAGTCCCTCAGGAATGTCTCCTTCTCTCTGTTCTTTAGAGAGACCACTCCCTTCTCTGAGTTGACAGTCCCTTAGGAGTGTCTCCTTCTCTGTGCTCTTTAGTAGAAGGTAGGATAAGCTCAAGCCATTGTCCATTCAGTGTACAATACCAGACTATATTTGTTTATCTTGACAACACAAGCAATATAAGCACATTCGTTAGCGTTATTGCTCTAAGATTGTAACCACATCTCACACCATTCACTATCAAGTATTGAGACACCAGGAGTGCGTCCACTCCCTAGGGTGTAATCAATATTGAAAAACCCTTCCATGATTTGACATCGGAAAAGTGTGCACCCTTGTTCCAGTGTGTGCCTTGTAAGCCCTATGCATACTCAAGCAATTTTTCATAATGGAAATAAAATCACAACATGCTTTGCATATTGAATTAACAATTCTTAGCTAGGGTCGCAGAACACTTATCCATTTGCCGAAGAAGTTCTCCTTCGTTAAGGAGGAATGGGGGCTCCCTTCTCTAAGTTACAGTCCCTCGGTTTTCGATCCCAATTCCTTTCACATTCCATATCCACACATGTCTTACCGACATAATCTATACCATCTCACTCATGTTGCTTACCAAACATGTAGTGCAGATGAGACTTTCCAAAATGTCCAATGGAGTTTCACCTGAAACCCATTCCAAGATAAGGGAAAACCTTCTCATGAATTTTGGTTCCTGCAGGCCATCACACATGATCTTCCTGTAGTGTGTACCCCTAGCACATTCATCAAATAGCCAAATAGTCCATCATTATCTGATAATACAATCAAAATTTGATTGTTCCATAACCAAGTAATAACATTATTAATTAAATTCAATGAGAATTTGCAACTCTGTTTACTACAGAAATTGATTTGCTTGGCAATGAGGTGATCCTCATTTGTGGGTCTCTTTTAAGCAGCACCACTATGCCCATTATAATTTTAAGCTTGCTAGCATAACATGAATACCCACTTACAATGCATCCACCTGACACAATCTTATGCAAGCCAATAGTGATTAGTAGTTGTCAGCAATTTCTCAAATCCGAAATTCACAAATTCAAATTTAACAAATCATTATGCATGCAAACTGTTTTCACAGCCACGAGAATTTTCTCATAAGGTTTGGCTCTTTCACATGGTAGGCCCTGGTCCTTGTCATGGTCTTACCCACTTTGCCATGCCGCAAACAATCTACCTGAAACTTGAATCTCAGTCACCCAAACACTTAGTAAGTCTCGATACATATAACTTTTCATTACTGCAACAATCACTGGAGCATTTCTATAATTTATAAAATTCAAATACTTCCCGCTGTTAATCACATCAATATTACCAAAACTCATTTACTTCACGCAATCATTGTCATACTAACATTTGCAAAGTATAGTCACATCATTTATGCAATTTAAATGAATTGTTTAGATACTCCTTACTTCACAAACGTATCATTGTACCACCTTGCCCTTCCATAGAGCATTTCTGGCAGCCAATCGATCATGACCACTCTCTTCATCCACTTACTATTCTACATTCATAACAGCTCTTGAAAGGGTTCCAGAATTGTCATCAATTCATCATTTCAGCCATTAGTTATTCATAATAACTCATGCACTATCTCTATGCATTCATGCATTGCATTGCAACATTTGCACCCATACTTATGTATGCATATCTACAGCATTTCCTCATATTTTTCGTATGCATCCATTCAATGCATAACTACAAGATATATAAAATATTTTAATGCATACCCACTCAATGCTACCTTGCATTGATTCAGGAATACTATGCATTCCAACATACCATGCATGGCCTAACCATGACTACTTCATATAGTATGCATGACTATCATCAAGATAAACAGTGCTTACTCTCCTTGGGCTACTAGGCTCATAACAACACAATACATACACGACACATTTCTCTATGAATGCAGTATAAAATTCAAATACCACCATGGTATGAGACCTCTTGCTTTTACCACTCCATGCAATTGTCATAATTAAGCTCTTACCTTCATGGGTCCTACTTACACCCTTGACATTACTAGTTTGGTTGGTCCTTTGCAGTAGATTGCAGAATTTGCTCACCAACTTTTGATTCTGGACTTGTTGCTTTATCCCTTTCTCCATAGGGTTTCTAGCCACATTCGCTAGTGTCAGCAACCTATTCATCCATGTCCAGGTTGTCGTTGGTTGTTCCACTAATGCCAACACCAATGCAATAATTATCATTAGTGGTTCATTATAAACATATAATCCTCACTATTTTTACCAGCATGTAATATCCTATGCATGCAAGGCATATCCTCATACATTTCATGTATAAAACTTATAAAATGTGGTTATAATCAGCAAGATAGGGTTTTAAGGAAACTTCCCTTTTTACATCCCTCATCCTTGCATGGAAATCCTCTTCCCCACAATAGCTGATTTGACTGCATGGTCTTTCTACCTCTAGGCATGCAATTTCCCAGATTTGTCCATTTGACAACAACACTTTTCTCTTTCAAGAAATCACTTAGCATTTTGTTGCTCCTGCATATCCATATTTTTCATTCTGACCCCAGGTGTGAAAAACACATCATTTCAAAAATGATGGCAAAACACACAACTGAATGTTGGGTCTGAAATGTGAACTCCAGCCACCTAGGGTTTTCTTCCTTTCAGTCCTGAAACTGCCTAGAACCCCAATGAGAACTTCACTGCAAAGCCCACTAGAGCACTAGCTGGAACTACTAAAAATTCCACTGGAAAACCCAATTTTCTTTCTTCCTATCGAGTCCCTTCCCAACTAAGTTTCCGATGCTTCGATGGTCAAAACGCCTAGCTCATCGGCAGTCTGTTCCTTATTTTATTTCCGGCGTTTTGTTGGGCAAACCAACTAAAATTTCGGTCGGCATCGACGAGAAAACTAACTGTTCATCGGGTGCACAGTCCCTTGAGCAACCACAACGGCGGAAAGTAATCTTACTACGATTTCCACGGGTGAATCGACTAGGCTTCCGATCAACAACCTGATCATTAATAAATTTCCAATGCCTTTACACTCTTCAAAGTCGGGTCTCTTCCCTGCTAACTCCCCGGCATTTCGGTGGCTGAAACTTCCAATTTCTTCCATTGAATCATTGAGTTGCTCATTTATTTCCTTCCGGCGTATCGGCCTGCAGTGGTTTTCTGTTCCGATTTTCATCGGCGATTCATTGGTTTATTCTCATTCGTAGTATCGGGTCCTTAGTCATCTATAGCATGGGCTAACCACATTGTGTCGGCGGTCGGAGGCTCTGCGCTTCGGATGGCTAGTCGTTAAGATTTCCGCAACGGCGGGTGGTAAACCGTCTATGGATTCTGCGGCTAAACAACTCATTGGTGATCGAAAACTGATACCACTAAGCATTGGTGGCCGGAACACTAATCATCGGAATGATAGTCCAACTCATAGCCGCAACGATGGACTAATAGATGCTTAAATATTTCTGACGTTTTGGTGATCAAATCGCCTAATTCCCCCGCTGCTCATCGGCGACAGTACAACTAACTCTTCCACAGAATCGGCGGTCAATTCATCTATGCTTCTGGACTTTATCGGCGATGCCAAAGGCTATCTCTCGGTGGTCAAATAGCTAACATTTTTCGCTGTTTCGAGTCTGCAGTTATCTAATATTCTGATCTTCATCGGCTATGCCAATATGTCGGCAATCGGATATGCTAATCTCTACCGCGTTGGTGGTCGGATCTTCTATCCATCGGGTGGCTAGTTCACTAGGCTTCTGCAACGACGACCAACAGACTTCGATCCGATCCACTAACATTTTTCGATGATTTCTTCACTTAGGCAATTTTTTGTAAATTTTCCCTCTTTGCCTTCCACCACGTCGGCTGTCGAAGCAACTATCCATTGGGTGGATAGTCCATTACATAGCCACAACAGTGGACACATCATTAGCTACATCTTGCCGATGTTCATTAACAATCACTACCACTAATGTCCGCCGATCGCCGACGATTTTCTTGCCTTAAATTTTTTTTGAAAAACTTTCACTCCGTCGTCACTGTTGGCAATCGAAACCACTAATATTTTCGATGGCCGATGAAGTCAACACTTAGAGAAATTTTCAAAAATTTCTCATTGCGTCGGCTGTCAAAATGTCTTCCCTCCACGGCATCGGTGGTTAGAGGCTCTATCCATCGGAAGGATAGTCCTTTAGCCGTCCGCAACGACGACGCTCAATCAGCTAAGCATCGGCAATACATCTGTCTAAGTGTTTCGATGTGTCGACCGTCAAAACACTTAAAAAAATTTTCTGAATTTTCCTCCACTGTCTCCCGCTGCATTGGTCGTCGGATCAACTATCCATCGGGCAGCCTTCCCACTTAGTGCTCCGCTCTGTTACCTAGATTTCTCATGGCCCTCTGAGGCCCAATGCTGCAACTTTAGCTCTGTCACTGCATCTTTATGGCCCATTCAGGCCCATGCTACAACTTTGAGCTCTGATACCACACTGTAACGTCCTCGACCCTTCGACCGGCGAAGAGGATGCTACCAAACCATCAAAAACCTCCGGGCAACTAGCCCCATGAACAAGAACATGCATATAGAGATGAAATAAAATGCTTAAAACATAAAATATGCTAAGATGCATAAAAAATGCAAAGATGCATGGTTACTCAACATACGGCAGAAGCAACATATACATTCCAGCATCAACATGCTCATCATGATTCATTAGACAATAGACAGTAAATGTAAACATAGAAGCAAAATGGACAAGAATACTCATCTAATAGAACTCGTCCTGCAACTAGCTATGTCGTTGCAACGTTCCACCCAACCATAGGCTAGCATGCTCATCAATCTCTCAGCAACACTGCCACCCCCGAGCTGGGCATGATTCCTCAAGGAATAAGGGTCAAGAAGGCTTACACATAGCCAAGGTACACAAATCAGCCAAAACCACACAATAGGGTTTATCAAGCCGTCAAGGAGATAGGAAAGGCTAAATGCTAAGCTGGTGGCCTCAATGGAGAGCTAAGGACACCTACACTAGAGTTAACCTGACTTCGAAGACATCCACACACCCATCAACAAGAATCAGTCCTTTCTCTGCTTCACAGTCCCTCAGGACCTGACCTCCCTTTCCAATACTCTTCAAGGGTTGTGGAGAAGAAAGCCAACAATCTAACCCTACCTGAGTGGCTCCAAACACTAGTTTTCTCAAGCATACCCAGCCTCTAATCCTACTTTCAATAGTCCAAATACCAACCACTGCACACTGCAGCAAAACAAATAGTTCACAGCTCTGTGAAGAAGATGAAGACAACAGGGTGACAACCCCAAATGAAAAGGTGAACACAGCTCCAGTCAACAAGATGGATTAGAGTTGATCTTGGCCCTAGCATGGACAAAACAACTCAGTAGCAACCCCCCAAGGTACTTGCATACACAACAACCCAAAGAACCAGGGGAAGAACAACAACCCCCAATCTCACAATGAAAAAAACAGCAGCGTTACACAGTTCACGAATGGGAAAGAAACAAAAATCCCAGCATAGACAGGGGAAAACATAAATGTAGACCACAATCGACAACATACACAGTCACAATCGACAAGGAGACATACACCTACCATCGAAACCGGTATGGGACACACATAAGCACATAGCCCCGTGCGTGAATGGCTCCTGCACCCAAAAATACTGAGTGACAGCCACGATTTCTCCTGCTCCAGAAAACCAACGCAGAATACCTGTGCATGAGAAGGTGAGAGAGAATGACTCTGTGTGTGTGGATGGAAAACTGATGGAGAATCCCCCAAAATGGTGTGCGTGAGGAAGCAGAATCTCTCTCTGCGTGAGGATGTCCAGAACGACTCGCGGTGGGAGGAAAAACCAGAACCGCCCTCCGTGAGAGTGAGTAAGACCAAAACCGTGAAGACGTAGAATCATGGAAAAGTGGAATGAGTGTTTTTCTTCTACCCCACATGATGTGAAGAGGAAGATTCCGCTGGTGGAGTGGGTGCGTGGGAAAGGACTGACAGTCTTGCCACACCCACCACTACTCAGCAATAACTGCCCCAACAAACATCAAGAGTTTAATGTGGTAGTTGGATGACGAGACAAGGATAGGTGAGTAAGACAAAAATGGTGGGTGATAGCCAAAAGGGTTCAACATCTAACACATGGATTTTCCCCATAGGCCCAAAGTTCAACAGTTCCCCCTCCTTAACCTTAGGAATCATGCCCTTTTCATTTAACATTGCACCGTTGTAGCTGGCTGTGGGTTTATTTTATTTGATGTGCATATTTACATGATGGCAATACTATAATGTGCCGGGTAGCATGATATACCATCGACAACGATCCCGATTGCCGAACATTCACAACCAAATCGATGGTGGGGCTTTTTCCTTTAGCTCCTCACCACGATTAATTACAATATATACATCATGTAACTTCAATGTAACCGAGGTCAAAAACTGGGGACATCACAACCATCATCCCTAGAGAAGGATTTCATGATGGCAAGGAAGGTTGAAAGTAAAAATATGGCAATGACTACTAGAAAGGTCGTCTCCAACACATACAAAGAAAATAATGTTCCTTCTTCTAAACTACCACAAAGGTTGACACCCCAAAAACTAGACAAAAGAAGATCAAAAGAATTATGCTTTAATTGTGACAACAAGTATAGTAAGGGACATAAGTGCAGTGAGAAGAAATTATTCTACATAGATTGTGAAGAGGAAGAACCAAAAGAAGAGGAAGCATCTCAAGAAGAGGCGACTTCAAAAGAAATAAAAGAGGATACTTCAGAATAAATTATTCCCACCATATCTTGTTATGCATTGGTTGGAATTATCACTCCTCAAACTCTCAAGATTGAAGGGATACATCAAAAAGAAGAAGGTAACCATGTTAATTGATCCTGGCAGTACTCATAATTTCATTCACTGTAAATTAGACAAATTTCTTAATTTCTTTGTATATGCATCACCAGAGTTTCAAGTCACAACAGGATTTGAACCCAAAATCCGACGACATCTGACGTAAAGTACATATGTGTCGGATTGCAATGATGAAAAGTACTGTACCTTCATATTCCTTTTATCAACGTCAAATTTTCGATGTTCTTAGTGTAGGTTTTTCGACGACACGTTGCAACACTATATCGTTGGTTATGCGATGGACGTTTGTTGAATTTGCGACGGACGTGTGTCGAATTTGTAACGACACGTGGACAATGAGTCATTGGATATCCGACAATAGCATGTCAAATTTTTGATGACATATTAAGGATGGGTCATCAAATATTCAACATCCTTGGGCTAGTTTTTGAAATAATTTAAATACATATTTCAAATAATTTAAACCCATATTTCCAACGATAACTAGGTTCATATTGTCAGATATTTGATGACTGCCGAATTATAGATATAAACATTTTTAAACATTCTGACATGTTTGCTATAGAAGCGACAGAGTTTTTGCGGAAATTATTTATTCCTTGATGGACAGTTTGAGGAATTATTTTATTCTTCAACGGGAGGTTACGGGAATTTTATTTTCTTCGACAGACAGTTTGAAGGAATTTTTTTATTCTTCGACAGACAGTTTGCGAGAATTTTTTTATTCTTCGACAAACCTCCATTTGAGAAAATTGTGATGCGTGGAACTTGATTTTTTAAGATTGTTGATAGTATTCATTCATGAAGTTTGTGACAAAATGTCAAATAGAAATAATCCTGATCCAAACGAACACACTCGACAATTGCTTTCTAAGATATGGGATGCAACAAAATGAAGGGGTGATGGCAAACGTTATTGTCCATGTACTCAATGCAAGGGATTTAAGAAGAGAAGAATATTGAACTCAACAGCCACAAAACATTGCAAGGAACATGGACACGCTGAGGGGGGGAATGAGTATCGTCCATTTGTAGGTTTAGCATTATAAAGTTTTTTATATTCTTTGCTTTGGTAAATGTATGTATTATTTTAATATTTCTTATATTAAATTATATCTATTGATGTTTTCATGTATTTATAAAGGAAAGACACCCTACGGCATGTCGTCCAGAGGAATTCCTTTCAGAACAAGTTACAGATTAGTAGCATGGAGCGTCTATGTCTAATGGAGAACAAGTGAATGATTATATTGAACAAGATGATCATACTGATAATGTAGTTGAGGATGACGATACAAATACATTGATCCATGATTCATTTCATGTTAGAATGGATGATGACGATGACGATGATAATGAAAATGATGATGACTTTGATGATGTTCACGATATACCTCTTCTCGATAAGGCATATGAACCCCTTTATGAAGGCTCCAAAAAAAATCTTCTCTCTGATGTATTGTTGATAATGAACTTGAAGGTTATCAATGGTCTTTCAAAAATATCAATCAAACAGATGCTAACGTATGTAAAATAATCCATCACATATATACACTCGTGATAAATTTTATCTGTATTCCTCTAATAATTGTATTGTTAACTCATTATTGATCATCATACAGATGAAGTGTGTTTCGTTAATATTATTTATTTATTATATTAACTATATTTTTATTTGTTTTTGTTGTAGCTTGATAGATGAATTTTTGTTACCACCATCAAATATTTTACCTTGCATATATCGAGATTTATCTTCCATCATGAAAGAGATTGGAATGCATTATGAAGCAATTCATGCATGCCCCGATGACCATGTTATATATTATAATCAACATGAATTTGCAACAGAATGTCCAGAATGTCATATAAGTAGATATCAAACAGATCATGTAAAAAAAAGGTGCCTCAGAAGGTTCTTCGTTATATTCCCATCATTCCACGTTTGCAACGACTGTTCAGGTGCAAAAACATAGTGCAATTTATGGATTACCATGCCAAGAATAGAAGTCAAGATGATGTTATTCGAATGCCTGCAGATGGTTCTGCTTTTAGAGATATGGAAGAAAAGTGGCCTCACTTTAAAGAAGAACCACGTAATCTTAGGATTTCTTTGGCTGCATATGGTGTTAACCCATTTCCATAAATGAAATCCATTTACACGGTGTGGCCTATTTTTGTTATCAAGAATAACATTCCTTCATGTTTTTCAATAAAGAGGGAGCACATAATGTTGTTCATGATTATTCCAGGTATTTTGTGTCTACAACTATTTTATTTCTAACGTGGTTGTGGCATCTCATTTGTCATATTATGTTTCCTAATTTCATTTGTATATTTTTGTATTTTACTCTTGTGCATGGTTTATATATCTTCATGGTTCTCATAATTATATATTTTATATGTACTTCAAATCAATCAGGTAAGTTCCAATTCAAATATATGAATGGATATATTGAACCTCTTATAGATGAGCTACTGAAGTTATGGAATGGCATCACTATGTATGACGTATCTAGACCAATACGGCAAAGGAAATTTCAATTCCATGCAATGGTTGTATGGAAAATACACGATGCCCCTGGGTTAATCCAATTTTGTGGTTTGTATTTTTAAATTCCACTTTAATTGCATTTAATTATATGAAGTAGTTAATATAGGTTATATATAATTATAATTAACATAGATATTCCATTTCTATATATTGTAGGTCTTCAGACAAAGGGTAAATTTTCATATCCATTTTGCGGTCCTAGGATAAAATATCGTCTCTCAAAAAGCTTAAGAAAGGAGTTGTTTGATGAGTATAGGAATTTCCTCTCTAAGAATCACAAGTATAGAACAACCGAAAAAAATATTTTCAATGGGAAGCAGGAGACTGCATTAAAACCACGGAGAATGACAACTTACATTTGGAAGATGCAATACAATAGAAATCGTCATCATGGTACATATGGATAATCATATATGAATTGTTATGTATTTTAATTTTTATTGTGAGTTGTTTACTGTAGTGGCCATATTTTATTTATGATGTAATTTATTTAGAAACTGATATTCATGATGTCCATCGTGATCATGAAGGCATTAACGAACTTCCATGAGGAATGAAAATTTATCATATACAATTCAGCAGGTTTCCCTAATATGAGCACCTACAAATTGCTCATTTGTTTGATACGATGTATATTGGAAAGAATGTGACTAAAACATTATGGCGACTACTGGAGCTAAGGAGGGAGAAAGATAAAATTGTGAAAGCTTGCAAAGACATTCAAGAAGGCAACCATGCAATGAAAGACGTCATCCAATTTCATAGCAACAGAGACCAAGTTAATATAAACTTAATTCCATGGATGTTTACAGAGCAACAAAGCAATGTTGTCAAAGAAGTAATGTGGAAAATTAAATTTCCCACTGGATTTTGTGCGAACTTGAACAATATCATAACAAAAAAGGTGATTTTGCAGGGGTCAAAACACATGATTGGCACGTCTTCATCAAGGTAATTTTTATTGTTATGTCCATATAATTTTTTTTTTCATTTTATTGCATAATTTTTTTATTTGTTTGTATACTCTTTGTTTAATAAATGGCGTGCTTTGTATATTGATACAGTATGTTATACCTCTCTCTCTCCCAGACAACTTCAACAACAATGTCAAATAAGTTATATATAATCTTGGTAAATACATGAGGTAACTAGCGATTAGTTGCTTGTGCTTAGTGTTTCTTTAATTCTCCGTATAATTTATATTTGTTTTTTGTGCACTATTTCATGATATGTAATTTTATTTTTTTTTGTTAAATATCGTTATTGGTTTGCGTCACTTGTAGATGGTTGACATCTAAAGAAATCCATTAAGAAGATATAAAGTATTGGAGGAGAGAAATTCCTCATCTCATGTGTGAAATGCAGAATCATCTACCTTTGGCATTTTTCAATGCACAGGAACACTACCTCATACACCAAGTTGAGGAGATTGAGTTGTGTAGACCTGTGCACTCAAGGTCCATGTGGATGGTTTAGAGGCACCTGAAATTTATGAAGCGTTTGGTGAGACAACGAACACATTCTAAGGGTTCTATGATGGAAGGATATACGGTATACCAAAACATGTTGTATGTCAATGAATATCTTCCTATTTAAGCATCAAAGCTCAATTTACGTCGCATTTGTGATTCGGACTCCAATAACAAATTTGAAGGGGAGCAACTGAAGGGGAAAAGTAGATCGAGGAAGGTGAAAGGTAATGATTAGCTAGTGGATTTTTATTATATCGTTCATATTCTAATTGCATTTTCTAGCTATTGCATCAATTAAGAGCATATACTTTGTTCAGCAAATTTACATCTGTCTTTCATTTTAATGATTATTTTCATCAAGCAGTTGGTCGAGAATGGGATGCAATTCATTTATACATCACAAGCAATCTTGACTAGTTGAAGGTATGGATTGAACGATGCGAACAATCAGGTCATGGAATATCATGGGAATGTGTGGCTTCATTGGTAAAAGTAGCACATCGTAATGGAGATAGAAATATTACAGAAAGGGAAATCGATTTAGCATATGATTTAAAAGATAAAATGGCAAGCATATTAATCAATCACTCTAAATATTTTACTTTGCAAATTGCATTTTTATGTACATGTTGTTCTTTTCCATGTATTGCTGCATAACTATTAAATTGTTTTGTAATCTTTTCGTGTATTGCTTGTTGCAGGTAAAACACCATAAGGCTATGGTCTTCAATGGTTGTAGATATCGCATCAAAAAATTCGATGAAACAAATAAAACATCAGCTTGTGGGATATCTACAGTCTTTGAGGTGACCAATGTTTCATCTAGAAGTGACAGACATCTAGAACTCTCATAAAATTGATACTATGGGTATTTGGAATATATTCTACAGTGTGACTTTAAATCCTTCAAGGTAGTTCTATTCGTTGTCAAATGGTACAAGTTACAATTGAATCAACCTGATCCTGATAGAACTATTATTGAACATGATAATGGATTTACCATGGTAAATACAAGGTTGTTTGAGCTAGGAATGGAGCCTTATGTTCTTCTAAGCCAATATGAACTGGTATTTTACTCGAAGGTTCCAGGTAAAGTAGGACGGTCATTTGTTGTGAGACACGATCCAAGGGGAAGGCTGGTAAAGTATAACCTAGATGATGGTAATGAAGAGGGTTCTCTGGAAGAAGAAGATGATGATCAAGAGAATGATCAACATGAGTTAGATGATGATGATGATCCAGCAGAATATGTCCAAGAATTAGTTGAATCAGATGATGTAGCATACACTGCCCATGTAGATTATATCGATGATGACACGATGAGTGTAACTGACTTAGATGACGATGATGATATGGCCAATCCTTACAATGTTGACTCTAGATCTGATGATACGGATGATAACTTGGATGAAGAAGATGATGAAATATATTGAAAGGTAAATATTTAATTAGACCTATTCTTTAATATTTTTTTAAACAGTTACTAACATAATCATCATCATCACCATCATCTTCATCATCATCATCATGTTGATCATCATCGTCACTATCATCATCATCATCATCATCATCAAGAGTGTCATCATCATCATCATGACCCTCATCATCATCATCATAATCATCATAATCATAATCAAGTACCATCATCATCATCATCATGACCCTCATCATCATCATCATATAAATCATCATAATCATAATAATAATAATCATCATAATCATAATAATGATAATCATAATAATAATAATAATAATCATCATCTTCATCACCATCATGACCATCATCACCATCATGATCATCTTCATCATCATTGTCATCATCATCGTCGTCATGATGATGATGATGATAATCATCATAATCATCATCATCATCATCGTCGTCGTCGTCATCTTTATCATCATCGTCATTGTCTTCATCATCATCGTCTTCATCATCATCATCGTCATCATCATCATCGTATTCATAATCATCGACGTCGTCTTCATCATCATCATCATATTCATCATCATCATCGTCTTCATCATTATTGTCATTACGATGATGTTCAGCATCATCGTCTTCACCATCATCATCATCGTCGTCATCGTCGTCATCGTCGTCGTCATCTTCATCATCATCGTCATTGTCTTCATCATCGTCGTCTTCATCATCATCATCGTCATCATCATCATCGTCATCATCATCATCGTCTTCATAATCATCGACGTCGTCTTCATCATCATCATCATATTCATCATCATCATCGTCTTCATCATTATTGTCATTACGATGATGTTCAGCATCATCGTCTTCACCATCACCATCATCGCCATCACCATCTCCATCATCACCATCATCTTGATCATGTTAATCATCATCGTCTTCATCCTCATGATAATCATCATCATGATCAGCATCATCATCATCATCATCATGTTCATTATTTTCATCTTCAGGATGATGATGATGATGATGATGATCATCATCATCATCATCGTCGTCGTCGTCATCGTCTTGACCCTCATCATCTTCATCATCGTCATTGTCTTCATCATCATTGTCATGATCATCATCATCATCACCATCACCATCATCACCATCATCACCATCATGATAATATTCATCATCATCATCATTATCATGATGTTCAAAATCATTGTCTTCGTCATCATTATGTTCATCATCATGATAATTAGAGTTCATCATCACCATCATCATCATCACCGTCATCATCGCCATTACCATCATCATCATCTTCTTCATCGTCATTAAATGGATTATGATGGTTATTACTTATTAGGGGTTATAAATTTATAGTTCATCACCATCATCACCATCATGATCATCATGATCGTCTTCATCATCATGATTATGTTCATCATCATCATCACCACCATCATCATCACCATCATCTTCATCATCATCATCATCACCATAATCATCATAATCATCGTAATAATAATTATGATGGTTATTACTTATTAGGGGTTATCAATTTAGATTTCATCACCATCATCACCATCATCACCATCATCATCATCATCACCATCATCACCATCATCACCATCTTCATCCTCATGTAATCATCATCATGATCAACATCATCATCGGCATCATGATGTTCAGTATCTTCGTCTTCATCATCATCATCATCGTCATCAACTTCATCATCATTGTCTTCATCATCATCATCATCATCATCATTGTCGTCGTCTTCATCATCATTGTCATCATCATCATCATCATCACCATCACCATCACCATCATCACCATCATCACCATCATCACCATCATGATAATCTTCATCATCATCGTCATTATCATTATGTTCAACATCATCGTCTTTATCATCATGATAATCAGAGTTCATCATCACCACCACCACCATCATCATCATCATCACCATCATCATTGCCATTACCATCATCATCATCTTCTTCATTGTCATTAAATGGATTGTGATAGTTATTAATTATTAGGGGTTATAGATTTAGAGTTCATCAACATCATCACCATCATGATCATCATCATATTCTTCATCATCTTGATGATGCTCATCATCATCATCACCATCATCACCATCATCTTCATCATCATCACCATCATCACCATAATCATAATAATCATCGTAATAATCATTATGATGGCTATTACTTATTAGGGGTTATAGATTTAGAGTTCATCACCATCATCACCATCATGATCATGATCATCGTCTTCATCATCATCATGATGTTCATCATCATCATCATCACCATCACCACCATCACCATCATCATCACCATCACCGTCACCATCACCATCATCACCATCGTCTTGATCATGTTGATCATCATCGTCTTCATCCTCATGATAATCATCATGATGATCAACATCATCATCATCATCATGATGTCCATTATTTTCGTCTTCATGATGATGACGATGATCATCATCATCATCGTCATCGTCGTCATCTCCATCATCATAATCTTCATCGTCTTGACCCTCATCATCATCGTCATCGTCATCGTCTTCATCATCATCGTCTTCATCATCATTCAAATATATCACAGGTTGAAGTTTCCATATATTTTTATGTATCACATTGACATATATCTTGATCATCATTATGAGAGGTACTATGCTTACTACATCCCATGTCTCATTTTCAAGGGTGATTGAATTGTCATATATCTATATACCTTATAATTATTAATTCAATATAGATTTATATTAACTTTAGATTTAATAAAAAGTAATAAGGATTAAAAGAAATTAAAGCATGAAACAAAGAGTAAAAAATAAAATGGATTGTAGTAATATAAACATACTATGATTTTGATCTTCTTTAGTCTTTTTATTTTCCATTATTTTTGGTTTGAAATCTAGTTAAAAATTGAAAATTGAGAAGAATGGTAGGAATTCTAAGTATAAGCTGTTGGGGTTGCATAATTTAGATACAATAGGGGTATTTGAGATGGATGAATTGGTTTATGCATTCAATAATGCAATTTAATCAACTAAAAATTGCAATTTGACCAAAAATTGTGTAGTCAATTGATGATGATAGCAAAAAAAGATCCAAATAGTATAGCATTTATACTACTTATTTGAACTATGCTCATTTATTTTAGTATATATATTTTATAATTGTTATTTTACTTTTTTTATTATATAGTTGGATAATTTTCTATTTATCAGTTTTGTGGTTTCAAATTTTATATTTAATTTATTAACTTTATAAATGTGACGTTTAAAAGTTTAAATATAATAAAATTAAATAGCTTAACTCTAATGGTTGAGTGTTGTGAATTGTAAGTAAAAAGTTATGAATTAAAATTTTAAGTTGGTTACCTTTGTGAATATTATAGGCCTCACTTAATTAACTTATATAAAAACTATTTCAATTCAGTATTACCAATTTGTTAATTAAATTCATGGTTTTAATTCAATATTACCAAATTGTTAATTAAGTTTATGTTTTAAATAAGCCAAGAACATGAAACAAGACAAAAAAGTAAATAAGGATTATCCTTAAATTTGTAGCCATTTTTTACTTTTTATATATAAAAAATGCAAGGATTAATAATGTATAGCAAAGGACAAATGCTTATCCATCTTTTTTAAATTATTAAGACTCCCTCTCGTAGCCATTCTAGGACACGTCATGAAGAAAACCCTCCCACCCAATGTCGAGTTTCAAACGATACCAAGAAAATCATGGAAGAATACATTTACAAATCCATAAGCATCAAGGGAGGCCAAAAGACGATGATGATCAACATGATGAAGATGATGGTGATGATGGTTATGATGGTTATGATGATGATGAATACGATGATGATCAACATGATGATGATGATGATGATGATGATGGTCATCATCATCATTTCCATCATCATCATCATCATCATCATCATCATCATCATCACCGTCATCATCACCATTACCATCATCATCATCATCATCATCATCACTGTCATCATCACCATTACCATCATCATCATCATCATGACGATGATGATGATGATGAGGGTCATGATGATGAAGATGATGATGATCAACATGCTGAAGATGATGGTGATGATGGTGATGATGGTTATGATGATGATGATGATGATGATGATGATTACGATGATGATGATGATGATGATGATGACAATGATGATCAACATGATGAATATGATGAAGATGATGGTGATCATCATCATTGCCATCCTCATCCTCATCATCATCATCATCATCATCACCGTCATCATCACCATTACCATCATCATCATCATCATCATGAAAACGATGATGATGATGAGGGTCATGATGATGAAGACGATAATGATGAGGGTCATGATGATGAAGACGATGAGGGTCATGATGATGAAGATGATGATGATGAAGATGACGACGATGATGATAATGATGATGATGATGATGATGATGATGAAGACAATGATGATGAAGGCGATGATCTTCATCATGATGATGATGGAAATGATGATGATGATGATGATGAAGATGATGATGGTGATGATGGTGATCATCATCATTTCCATCAGTATCATCATCAGCAACACCATCACCATCATCGTTACCATCATCATGACGATGAAGACGACAATGATGATTATGATGATGATGATGATGATGATGATGAGGGTCATGATGATGAAGACAATGATGATGAAGACGACGACGACGACGACGACGATGATGATTATGATGATCTTCATGATGATGATGATGGAAATGATGATGATGATGGAAATGATGATGATGATGATAATGCTGATGAGGGTCATGATGATGAGGATCATGATGATGAAGACGATGATGATCAACATGATGAAAATGATGGTGATGATGTTTATGATGATGATGATGATGATGATCATGAGCATGATGATGAATATGATGATGATCAACATGATTATTATGGTGAAGATGATGGTCATCATCATCATTTCCATCATCATCACCATCATCATCGCTATTACCATCATCATCATCTTCATCATTATCATCATCACCATCATCATGATCATCAACATCTCCATTTTCATCATTATCACCATCATCATCATCATCATCATCATCGTCATCTACATCATCATCATCTTCATCGTCATCATCATCAAGATCATCATCATCATCATCATCATCATCATCATCATCATCATCATCATCAACTTCACCATATTCATCATCTTCATCAGCATAATCGTTGTCGTCATTGTCTTGATCGTCATCATCATCATGATCATCATTGTCCTTATTTTATCGTCTTCACCATCATTGTCATATCTCCCTCATAATAGAAGTCTCAACATGTGGTGAAAATTTCCTTACTTCAAAACCAAGATAAGAAAATCATACAATACCAAATGATTGATAACAACATAAAGGTAAGTACATGGGACATTACATGGGTAAGTACATGGCAGATTAGATGGCACATTAGATGGCACATTAAGTAAGTACATTGAACATTATATGGGTAAGTGCATGGCACATTGGACGAACAACATGGCACATTTGATGGGTAAGTACACACATTAAACGATTGATATCAACATAAAGTATAGACAAGACATTTGTTTTAAATAATGCATTCAATGATTGACATTTGTTTTATGGCCATTGTCAACTTAATTAAACACATTTACCATTATCGACACCAGCATCACGATTTGTTGACCTCTCGTGCCTGCGAAAATTGCCATTACAGTGTTTTGTCCATCCTCCGGCCCTCCGATGAGTAAGAAAACAGAGAACAGAGAGAGATTGTTGTGCGTTTTGTCCATCCTTTGACCCTCCGATGAGTAAGAAAACAGAGAACAGAGAGAGATTGTTGTGCGTTTTGTCCATCCTTTGACCCTCCGATGAGTAAGAAAACAGAGGGAGATTGTTATGCATTTTTTCCATCCTTTGACCCTCCAACGAGTAAGAAAACAGAGGGTGATAGCTTCAACTTTCTCTACAACATTTTGCCAATCCTTCGGCCCTCCGACGAGTAAGAAAACAGAGGGAGATAGCTGTCGGTTTGGAGAGAGCCATTACGCTGACTATGAAGGGCCAATGATCGGTAAGTCAGTTACCAACCTTTCATTCACTGCCCTGTATTGTTTCATTCAAAGGGCACAATAATTAGGGGTTTAGTTGAGCCTTCCCCTAATATAGAGGATGGTTTCCTTAATAATTAGGGGTTTAATTGAGCCTTAGCTTGATCGACTTACCATGCTACTTGGCTCTTAATTAATTATTTTTAGGAGTTAAAACCCCAGCGTATTCACATGAAGGTCCCTCCCTATCAAAACTAGATGAATCCAACTAATAAAAATAGGAATCGTGGAGAGGAATTCCTTTATCATTCCCTTATGGGTGGGTGGGACTAGTGAGGCTACACCGGTTGATTTAGAGGTTGAGTAAACCATGCCATTCTGGAAAAGATTAAATAAATGTATTTTACGCTGCATAAACCTGGCTTAGATCGATGGAAGTAAGCTATAGCATGGGATTGTTGTTAGAGTTAGGATTATTACCATGGGAATGCATGTGATCGAGTTGCTAAATGCATATGGCCTAGAGATTCATGTAAGTGATTAAATTATTCTTGGAATGTGCATGTTTGAATCATCTCAATTTTAGTAGTTCCCACTTACACTGTTATCCCATAAAAGTTCAAAATAAACCATGATAATGTTTTGGATATACAAGCATTGTGAGAATAGCAAATGGAGCAGTGGAAAAAGCACACAGAGGCTAGTGAATGGAAGACATTAAAAATAAAATGTAAATGGGCATATTGTGATAAGAGCTAATTAGGCATATGCACCCCTTATTTTATCAATTCAGTGGTTCACTGGTGTAAGGTCTATATGTAAACATAGATTATAGAACTGAGGGGGGGTTGGCCCTATTGAAATAATAGATATTCAGTGTATAACTTAGAGGGATATTTGTGTCGTAACTAAGTCAATTTAAAAAAGCGGATTGCTAGGTTAATCTTGACTTGGTTAAGGGTAGAAAGGTTAATATTTATGAGGTTCAGGATGGGTTTCCTATAGGTGGTTTATAGTGGCCCATGGTTTTTATCACATAGTATTTTATGAGATGAAGCCCATTAAAGGTTTGATGTCTCCATTGTAAATTGCTTTACTAGGTCAACTTGGACAAGGTGATGAAGATATATTTGTAGTTGCTTTTCCCTTTATAGGTTTATAGGGTACTTGGATTTTATACGTGATTGTTACTTACACTATTTTATCTCATGTATTTAAATAAGGAAAGTAAACCAACTAACTTGTTTTAATTAACCAATAATTCCTCTCTCTTTAGTCAAGCATTATTGTGCATCCTTAATAATCTAGAAACCCTAATGATGGAAATGCAAAGAGAAGAATGGAAAATCACATGGAATTTACCATTGTAGGTTATGATTCTCCTTGGGTTTAAGAATAGATTTGTGAAAGGTCTTCAAGAATGATCCACTTATTGGAGGATTCTACATACATAGCTACAATTCCTTGTAAGCTAATACGTTGACCTGATCTCCAATAAAAGATATGTATCAATATATACTCAATTAACATTAGATCTACTACTGTAAATAAAATTACTGACAATGTAGAGTTTATAAACCATAGTGTCATCAAGGGTAAGAGACCTCCCTTGAGGTTGTAGGGTTTACAGGCCCAAGGTATGAGCAGAACTAAGACAATGAAGATTCCCTAGGACGAATAAAGAAGCGTGCAAGGTTGTATCCAAGCTAGTAATGAGAGATCCCTGTATAGGTTATAGAGATGGGGAATGAATTTAAGGCATAGGTGTACACTAGGTTATACATTGGAGGGTTCAAGTCTTAAAGAACAATTGTATTGTGCTTGTTGACTCAATGTCATGAGTTTGGTAAGACTATGCCTTGAGTTATAGGACCTAAAATGACCCTATATTTTGCACATTGTGGATCGCATAAGGAACATCCTTAATAATTTATGTTGTAATGTCCCATAAATGACCCTCTATAATAAAGTAGCATATAATTATGTAAAATGTTTTTCTTTACAACATTTTTAATACATTTAAAGTGATACACCATGAGACGGTTATAACTACATTATATTTTAACATATGTAAATATTTTCTTTTTTGCTTTTAATGAAAGATATCCAGGGCTTACTGGGAAAATATCAACTTAGAGAGACGAATGGGGAAGGCTTAAGAAGCTTATGAAATATCCATGTGTCAAGACAGCCTTATCCTATTCCAAAAATGAAGGAAGTGGAGGAAAATATTCTCTATATTTGAGCCAGCATCTCCTAGTTTTTAGCTACATGTGTCCTCCCAAAATACTAGAACTAAGGTAAGTTGTTTAGGACTCTATTATTTCCAATATCTCTATAAAAATGAAAGGGAGTAAAGGGGTATGGGTTGGACATTGGCTGGGTTACAAATAGTAATGATGTTGGATTTTAGTTATGTGTTGTTGGCTGGGGTTACAAATTGGTTTTCAATTGGTGATTTTATCATTCCCTTAATTGAATTTCTTTATCATTCCCTCTTTGTCAAATTAGGAGCATCAACAGAGAACTCCATGGGGGTGCTACTCTATCTAGATTGAGTTGTAGAAGACGGTATGTGATCTTAGATTAGCAATTTCCAGCTTCCAACTACATTTCTAGCAAGATGTTTCCTATTGTTCCTCAAAAATTGCCCAACTTTGGAGTTCGGGCTTCTTCATTGTTGTTTGGAAGGCCAAACCAGGCTCAACCTGCCCAAAATTGCTTCTGTCTGCTGCTGTTTAATACCTCAGAACTTGGCCCACTTCTATCCTCAAAACAAGCCCAGGTCTGTTTTTCTCACTTTGTCTCTGCCCACAGACCTAACATTAATTCAATTTACTATCATTTCGACTACTGGAGTATGCCCAGAATTAAAATTACTGGTTGTTAGATGGCTGGTATAAACCAAGATTGAGGTTTTATCACTCTGTTTACCCACAAACTTGCCCATAACAACTCAGATATTAAGGTTTTTATAATTTTGATATTGTTTTTTATCATTTCGATATTCTTTTTAGATCTAGACTGTTGCGAATCATTTTCAAGTCACATGTTAGCTGATGCGTAGACTGCTGCACATGAAATGACGCCTAAAGGATGCCCAAAATTGAAAATAAGGCTAACTCTAATAGAGTGATTATGGTATACCCATCATATTGAGCAATAGTATTGGGTTGATTCCTATCACTGCTTATTACGTAAATATAGCATACTCTTTTATGGAATAAAGGCATACAATCTTTGCCATAGTGTAGAGTGAATTTAGTACAATGTTCATTATGTAACTAATGTTCGGGTAGACAGGGTACTCCCAAAAGAACGAACACCTTCAGAAACCACTTCACACAAATAGATCACAGATCAACACACCAATGTTTTTTATGTGGTTAAAACCCTCGAGAGAGAAACAGTCCACTGCCCCAACCAAATAGCTACTTGCAGCAATTTATTATGCAAAAGAAAGAAAGTTACATGAGCTTCTCATAATCGATCAACTAGCCAAGGACCCTCTATGCTCTTTAAATAGAGATCATAGACCAATCAAGTGTTAAGCCATGGATCAATGGTAAGTATGATCTAAGAGAAGTTGAACCGTCGGATTACTCTATGTCTAGAACATATCATAACCATTGGATTAGATATTTACAAATGCATACTAATGCATACTAAAGAAACACACTTTTACCTAACTGATATATTACACAAGTTGATCTTAACTAACTCCTAAGTGTCTAAATATCCTAACATCCCTCCTTAAGAACAACTTGGGATAGGATTGAAGGATTTACAAAAGTGACACTATTAGGAGAAGGAAGGAGGCATTAGAGCCTATCCCCCCTTAAGGAGACATTCCTGAACTCCTAACATAGACCGAAGTTTAGAAAACTTCGCTTCTGTAAGAGACTTGGTGAAGATGTCTGCAACTTTATCATCTATAGGGCAATATAGAACATCAATAACACTATCATGAACAAGATTTCTGATGAAGTGCATGTGTAGCTCAATGTGTTTGTTGCGCTGATGTAGAACTGGATCTTTGGAAAGCTTTATGGCACTTTGATTGTCGCACCAAAGTGGAGTAGGCTGCTGCTGCTCGAATCCAAACTCTGAAAGGATCTGTCGAAGCCATAAAGTTTCCTGACTGGCATTAACTGCATCTTGATATTCTACTTCTGCTGAAGAAAGAGCAAGTGCTTGTTGTTTCTTACAAGCCCAAGTGATAGGTCCAAATCCCAGACTGTATACATAACCTGCAGTAGACTTCCGATCATCAAGATCACCGGCCCAATCTGAATCAGTGAAACCAACCAACAAAGGTTCCCCCCCTGTACTGTAATGAATCCCAAACTGAATTGTACCTCGAAGATATCGAAGTATTCTTTTTGCTTCTTTCCAGTGACTTTCATGAGGAGTTTGCATATAACGAGCAACATGACCAACGACAAAGGAAAGGTCAGGACAGGAATGAGTCAAGTATAAAATACTACCAACAAGCTGACAATACAAGGTGGAATCTACTTCAGGGGAAGTACAAGTGGCAGAAAGTTTGACTCCAGACTGGAAGGGAGAAGGGGCTGGTTTACAATCTTCCATGTGGAAGCGACAAAGAAGGTCACAAGCATACTTAGACTGGGAAAGAAATATTCCTTCTTTGGTTTGCAAGACTTGGAGACCAAGAAAATAATGCAAATGTCCTAAGTCTGACATTTCAAAATTTTGCTTAAGACTGGATTTCACATGCGTTATAAGTTTAGGGTCACTACCAGTAAGGATAAGATCATCAACATAAAGAACAAGTATGATGAGATGGTTTCCTACTTTCTTGGTGTTAAGTCATGAATTTTTTTTCTTCAGTCTTATATTTTGTTTGTGTTTTTGAAACTTACTTATTTGCTTACTTCTAGGAAATTTTGGTTTAGAGCTAAATTTCGAGTTTATGCCATTAGGTTTTCATCATTTTTGTTTTTCCTATGTCCTGAAGGGTTCTATAGAGTATATTTTGATTAATGGTTTCATGAATAGAACTAAGATCAAGGTTTAATCATATAAACCTAGTATTAAAGTTGAATTATTGATCAAATAACATAAATTAGATTTTTGAACTTTCTTATAGCGCAAGGGTAAAAATAATGCACTAGCACGCTACAAGAAAGTCGCGAGTGCTCAATTTGTCATTTTTCACGTCGATTTTTTCAATGATTTCGTTCATGGGGTGACTAATCACATCAATAAGCAGGTTTGATACGTGTCTTGCCAGGATAATCATGTAAACAAGTGTTGGTCATTGTGTGAGAGAGATTGTGGCAGTTAGATGTAAACGCATGGCAAATCATGACAGAGAGTGGAATAAGGCAAGATTTTTGGGAAAGAGGTTCTCGAACTAAAGATTATGAAGCTGGTGGACGCTGGAGTGGAGACACATTGCTAAAAAATCAGAATTTGGCAGTTGAAGGAAGAATTAGGGTTTCACAGCGTGATAGTTAGAGGTGATCTGGAGAGTTGAAGACACCTGGAGCATTCAATTTGACATTTAGCCAGTCCAGGAATCAAATTCTAACACCTGCATCAAGCTTTGAATGAGGTATCTCACGTGACCTTGGTCATGACCTGTTAAAATTGGGGTTTTTTCTGCTAAGCCTTATAATGTCAAATTGTTAGAGGAAAACATGAATTTATTTATTCAACAAACTTCCAATGGTGAGATATTAGTCTAAAGGTCTAAATGAGCATCGTTTGATGTTAGTAAAGTTCAGAACAACACTGTTAGAGATTTCTGGTGCTGTGTTTAACCCAAATTATTTGAACTTGACACAAAGCATTTCCTGAATTGGTGATAGAATAGACTATGTAAAATTGAGGACAAGCAGCCTGTGAGAGTTCAGAGGAGAATTGACTGCCAAGACTGTGAAAACTTGAAGAAAATAGGCTATGAAGTTACTAACATGTTTTGAAAACCACACAGAAGATGAAGAGGAGTGGGAAGACAAATAGAGCTGAGCCCACTGAGCTCAGCTGGATAGAAAAATTTCCAGGATGTGCTGAACTCTTTGAAAATGCTGGATGGTTGAACTTTTTAAAAAAGATTGATGGATATAATACTGAAGTCTCTCACATGTTTGCTCAGTGTTATAACAAAGATATAGTATCATTTGATACTTTGAAGTTCAAATTGACTACATATTTGGTGGCTGAAGCAACAAGGGTCAAAAATGAAGGAGAACTTTGGTTTAAGAAAGTGCCATTTACTTTCAACCCATAAAGGTATCTATTGTCTGATATTGTTCCACATTGGGGCAAGGGAGTGCCCATCCATAACTTCAGAGTTGAATGGGTAGAATATATCAAGGTTCTACAAAGTTACATTACATGTGAAGGAAGGTATGCCTTCGTTTTCAAGTATCATTTCAGGTTCCTTCAACACCTTAGTGGTGAATCAAAGATGAATCTGCCTTTCTTCCTGCAAAAGAGCTTGCAGAAGATGTCTAGGAGAATCAAAGAACACCAAGACCATACTATACAGTCCATATTTCACCATGGACTTATCAAACTTATTATTAACAATGTTCTGCAGAAAGAAGGAAAGACTTGGGAATACTTTCTCTTTTGGTCAAGGTTCCAAAATAGCCAAGAAGGACAGTTTACCAGAAAGCAAGCTGATAAGGGACAAACCTTGATCAGAAAATTAAGACAAAAAGTGAAGGTTGAAGATGAAGAATGTGTCAAATTAGAGGAAGTTGTAGAACCTACAAAAGAATATTGTGAATCTAAGCAGCATCTAGATGACAGTGAGAACCAAAATTTGCAATTTATTCACAAGGAGACTCAGCCTATTCAAAATGAAGCACCAGTAGAAACATTCGTTGATGAAGAGATTATACTTACAGAGAAGATTTTAGGTGATGAAGAAAACACTAAAATCCAAAAGCAAAGTCCAATTACAGTCTTGTCTAAAGATGAAACATACTTGTTGGAAGAGGATAAGTTAACTGTCATTGATAAGACTAGGGTTGGCACAAAAAAGAGTTTTACAGTCAGGAGGATAGGATAGCAGTACCAAAGAAAAAGAAGCTTAAAGTTAAGGAATTTGCCTTTGTCATTCATCAAGGCAAAATTTTAAAAATGGTAGTAGAGCTTGCTCCAGGCTGGAGACCCAAGACTAGACCCAAAAACAAATTAAGGCTAAACATGAAGAAATTATTAAACCCTAAGTTGAATATAGAAGAGATAACTGTGATTGATAATTCTTTCTCTGATGAAAAACTGGATTTTGGCAAGGGAGACAGCAAATGGAAAAAACCATTGAAAACAGAAGAAGAATCTAGCCTCACTGAGACCAAATTGTCTGCTGTGTTTTTGAAAATACGAGGTAAAATGTTAAAGGAACAACAAAAAGATGAAATAGAGGTTTCTTATTCAGAAAACAAACTGTTGATTGATGAAAATATTCCTGGTGAAACTGATAATCAAGAAAACCCAAGTTTTCATGATACTTCTATAGAGTTGCTGCCTAAAAATGAGGAAATCTTTAGAAAGCTTAACATTCCATGTCTTCCTAATGAGCTGCAAAGTACAACAGGAAGCAAGGCATTTGACTCAGAGAAAGAAAATTTACAGAGAACTATCAAGCAGTATAAACATCAAGTAGATTATATGCAAGAGACAAGTGATGATTTGATTATAGCTAATAAGAGACTCAGAGAAGACCTAGAAGAGGTGAATAATCACCATCAAGAACTAATTGCAGTCTCCAAAGAGGCCTTAAAAAGGAAAAAAAGTACAGAGTTACAATTTGCAGGATTAAAACAGATTATCAGAAATCTACAGCAACAAAATGAAGAGCTTACTAGAAGAATGACAGAGATGGAAGTAGAGCAGCAGAAAGCTAGGAGAAAGGCCCAAGCCTTAGAGGGGATAGCTTTGTTAGCAGAAGCTGCTAAAGATCTATGAGCATTGTTAGCAAAATTAGTTACTTGTTATGTTTTGAAGAATATTTTAATTTTGTAATTACTATTTTGATAAAACCATTTCGATGAGTAGGCTGAAAAGCAGTTAGGGTTTAGCCTCTAATTGAATTTTGAAAGATAGTATTTAGGGAGGTCACAAAGAGAACTAAGGGTTTGACTTTTGGATGGCTAGAGGAGGTCTCCTGACTTGTTGATAAGCTAAGTATATGAATCTCATGTGTATTTGAGGAACTGATTATGAAATATATGCTCCATTTTACTCTTCAGTCTGTTCTTTGGCTTCATTTCTAGCTTGTTTAGCTACACAATTGGTAATTTCATTGCTGATTTATAGTTTTTATATTTGTAGTGCTTGCCATTTGTGGATGAACTTCATTGTTATTTTCTGTTGGATACATGGTTATTATGTTAAGCATCTCAGTTTTTCTTTAATTGTGATTTAGTTCTTATTTGGGTTATGAATGTATTCCCTCTTGTCACCAAACTTCACAACCAGAAAACCTTTTAAAAAAAAACCTAAAAACCTAGTTTTGTTTGATTGAATATTTGAGATTATGTTGGCTTGTTTTCTCGTAGTCTGGAAACAATTTCTGGTATAAACACTTGGTATAGAAATTGGGGTCAGAATGGCATCTAGAAAAACCAATGTGAAGGAGAAAGCTATCCATTTTGGCATACCAAGCTTTAGGAGCTTGCTTAAGGCCATATAAGGATTTATTAAGGAGACAAACAAGGCTAGATTTATTCTGAACATATTCAGGAGGTTGTTCCATGTAAATTTCCTCATGTAAATCACCATGTAAGAAGGCAGACTTGACATCCATTCGATGGACTTCCCAGTTATGTAACGTTGCAAGGGAAAGAACAAGGCGGATGGAGTTCATTTTTGCGATAGGGGCAAACGTTTCATTGTAGTCAATCCCTTCAACTTGGGAAAAGCCTTTGGCAACTAACCTTGCCTTAAGTCTTTCAACACTTCCATCTGATGCATACTTAGTTCTATAGACCCATTTACATCTGACAAGTTTTCTTCCTTTTGGAAGAGGAACAAGATCCCAAGTTCGTTCGCCATTAAGGAACGATATTCTTCATCCATAGCTGCATCCCAATATTGATTTCCTGAAGCTTCTGCAAAAGCTTCTGGATCATGATTCTCGAAAAATTGAGCCAAAATAAAAGAGGCTCGCTGAAACTGAGAACGTGTTCGATGTTGATCTCTAAGATCACCGGCAAGATCACCAGTTGCTTCACATGTTGAACGGACCCATCGAGGAAGTATTGGTGCTAGTGCAATTGGAGGAACATGGGCAGGCGGAGGTGGATTTTCATCCTCACTGTCATCATCAAAAACTGGAGTTGGAAACCTGTCAAGGAAGTTGAAAGAAGAATAAGAAGGCACAATCGCCGAATCAGGCTCACAGGCCAAAGATGGCACACCCGCGAAGTTAGGCGCGCAGGCCAAGAGATTTTCATCAAATTTAACATCTATTCTAATGATTATATAATGTGAATGGGGATAAATAAGTCTATAACCTTTTACATCTTCAGAATATCCAACAAATATACACTTTTCACTTTTAGGCTGCAATGTTTTCCATTTTTCATCCGGAATGTGAGCCCATGCTTCACAACCAAACACACGAAAGTGACTTACATCTGGTTTAATTTTACACCATGCTTCTTCTGGTGTTATACCTTGTAAAACTTTAGTGGGTATGCGGTTAACTATGTTGTTTGTTTGGATCATACAATTAGCCATTTCTTTTAAAGTGCGATTCTTCTGTTCAGATACACCATTTTGTTGAGGTGTATATGGAACAGTGTGCTGTTGTTGGATTCCTTGTTTAGTACAGAAAGTAGTGAACTTGTTGTTAACATATTCTCCTCCATTGTCAGATCTTAACTTAATAATTTGATGACCAGATTGTTTTTCAATAAGGGCCTTGTAGGCCAAGAACATGTTAAATACTTTGCTCTTAAGTTTTAGGAAGTAAACCCAAGTACCTCTGGAGTAGTCATCAATGAAAGTTAATAAATATTTGAAACAAAAAATGGAAGCAGATGGAAGAGGACCACACAAGTCACTATGCACAAGCTCCAAAGGAACCGAGGCGTGCCAAGAGGCACGTTTGTCAAAACTGTCCCGATGATGTTTTCTGAGTACACAACCAGAACAAACACCATCCTTGCAAGATACCATTGGAAGATCAGTCACCATATTGTCTTTACATAGTTGTTGCAATGAGCGATAATTTAAGTGACCAAATCGCTCATGCCAAAGTTTGCTCAAGTAATCACTATGAGCAACAAAAACCAAAGAAAAAGGTGATGACCCAAAGTTGTTAAATTTGTACAACCTGGTAATATCATCAACAGTTCCAGTAGCAAGGGCATTTAGGATTTTTAAAATCCTTGATTACAACTTGGTGAGGTGTAAAAGTCACAGTTTTACATTCACCTGAATGAGTGATTTGATAGACTGATAACAAATTGCAAGAAATTTTTGGAACACATAGTACATCACTGAAATGCCCATTTTCTGCTGGAACTATTCCAGATCCTACAACACTTAGAGATATATCATCACCAACAAATATTTGTTTGGTGTTACATTCATGCATAGTAGAAAAGATGGCTTGATCCTTAGCCATAAGATAAGATGCTCCAGAATCAATGAGCCATTCATTTGAAGTAGAAGAAGAAGATGCAGTATAAGAGTAACCAAAAGCACAAAGTGCATGTCCATGAGAGTTAGATTCTGAAGACGAATCTAGGCTGATGTGGTGCTTCTTCATTGCTGCTTCCAAGGCTGCCATCTTCTTAAAACATTTATATTCATCATGATTATCTTTCCCACAAAAATTGCAATGACGCTCAGTCTTCTTTCCTTTTTGCTTGGATCCTTTGTCATTTTTTAAAGGAGGAGCTGACTGAGAGGGTTTGGGACCCTTGTTGTTTGGCTTATTATTGCGAAAATTATGTTTCTTAGAAGGCTTGAACTTTTCTTTCTGTTGGGAGAAAAAGGCTTTCCCAGATTTATCTGCATTGTTAATTATTCCAAGATGAATGAACTTATCTTTCTCTCTAATTAAGGAATCACAAAAGGATTCAAGGCTAGGCTCTTGATAGCTAGTTGTAGTCAAGGATTCTTTCATGGAGTAGAATGTAGATACAAAAATAGAATATGGAAGTCCAAGTTTTGAAAGAATATGATAAATACATTGTTTGTCTTCTTTCTTAATTTTGCATTCGACACATAATAGTCTAAGAGTTTTATACTTAGATAAATAGTCTTGAATGCATGAAAAATCACTTGGATTCAAGGAAAGCAACTCATGCTCAAGTTGATGACCCCGAATTTTATTGTGTTTACCAAACACAAATTCCAACTTTTCCCAAGCGAGATTAGGTTCATCAATTCCAGATATGTAGAACCACAAATCAGTAGAGATTGACATCCCAATCAATCCACGAGCTTCATCACATCGATTTTCCCATTTAATTTTCTTATCATCATCACTGAGTTCTGTTTCTTTCCCTAAGGTTATCCTGAAAAGTCCCCTGCTTCGCAGAACATCCTCCATACGAGATTTCCATGAGAAATAGTTAGAACTTGTAAGTATAATATCACAAGGGGTGACCATATTTTAAAATAATGGCTGAAAGAACAGAAACTAACTGGCTAAATGCAAAAAGAAAAAGAAAAAAATATGCAGTTTAAAAAAAAAAGGCACTTAAAACTGATTCCGGATGATGAAGTTATGCTTGATCAAAGAAAATGTTGAAGATGTCCCCAATAGTGACGTGGTAGATATTAACTTGACCAACTATAAAAAAAAAAACCCTCTCTTCCCAAGATCAACCTTTGACAATCACTTTTACAATAAAGTTGCTTTCAAGTGAATCACTTTTGTAGAATAAGTGATGTTCACTTTTACAATAATGTGAATTTTAAATAGTGCGACAATAAATTAAAAGACTTAATTGACTCACTTCTATTTTATTTTATTTATGTGAGATGCACTTTTACAATAAAGTAACTTGAAAATAAAAATTGCATGCATTAAAAAGTAGCTTGATAAGACTTGAACTCAAGACTTATCAAGGTGTAAAGCAACTTTGGACCAAGTGAGCTAAGTTTAAAAGGTACGTAAAAATATTAAAAGAGGAAGGTTTTTTTTTTTTTAACTCTTCTCTTTCATTTTCCGTGCTTGTTTTCTTTTCCTACGAAAAAAAAAAAACAAAAAAAACTTTTTCCACACAATGGGGTTAGATCTTGGTTAGCTTACCCGAAAATTCTACATTTTCTAGTTTTCTCGTTGTTTCTGATTTGTCGTGATCGCACAAGGTGCCTTGCAAAGAGCATACGTAGCCGAGCAGACAAGAAAAAAAAAACTTTCCTTTATTGTTTTTGATTCACCGCGATCGCGTAAGGTGCACGGCAAAGAGCACACGTAGTCAGGGAAAACAACAGTCTGAGACTAAAACATAACAAATCTAATAATAAATTGATAAAATATGAGAGATTTAAAAAAAATTCGTCACTGTAACATTATACCTTCAGATTTGCCGAAATGGGTATTTCTGGAGCAAACGGAAACGGTTTTCGGTAAAACGAAAACTATTTCCCAATGTAAACAGCACTCCGGACACAATAGAATAGCTCCCACAGAAAAAAAATGCACAGAAAATATAGAACCAGAAACCTTTTCAAAGTTTCAACAACACCGATTTCAGATCTTGATCAAAACCGAAAGTGGCTCTTCATAAAAGCTTTGATACCATGTTCGAGTACACAACGTACTCCCAAAAGACCGAACACCTTCAGAAACCGCTTCACACAAATAAATCACAGATCAACACACCGATGTTTGTCACATGGTTAAAACCCTCGAGAGGGAAACAGTCCACGGCCCCAGCCAAATAACTACTTGGAGCAATTTATTATGCAAAAGAAAAAAAGTTACATGAACTTCTCATAATCGATCAACTAGCCAAGGACCCTCTATGCTCTTTAAATAAAGATCATAGACCAATTGGGTGTTAATCCATGGATCAATGGTAGATATTATCTAAGAGAAGTTGAACCATCGGATTACTCTATGTCTAGAACATATCATAACTGTCGGATTAGAATATTTACAAATGCATACTAAAGAAACACACTTTTACCTAACGGATATATTACACAAGTTGATCTTAACTAACTCCTAAGTGTCTAAATATCCTAACATCCGCCCTTAAGAACAACTTGGGATAGGATTGAAGGATTTACAAAAGTGACACTATTGGGAGAAGGAAGGAGGCATTAGAGCCTATCCCCCCTTAAGGACACATTCCTGAACTCTTAACATAGACCAAAGTTTAGAAAACTTCGCTTCTGTAAGAGACTTGGTGAAGATGTCTGCAACTTTATTATTTGTAGGGAAATAGAGAACTTCAATAACACTATCATGAACAAGATTTCTGATGAAGTGCATGTGTAGATCAATGTGTTTGCTGCGCTGATGTAGAACTGGATCTTTAGCAAGCTTGATGGCACTTTGATTGTCGCACCAAATTGGAGTAGGCTATTGCTACTCGAATCCAAACTCTGAAAGGATCTGTCGAAGCCATAAAGCTTCCTGACTGACATTAACTACGGCTCGATATTCTGCTTCTGCTGAAGAAAGAGCAAGTGCCTATTGTTTCTTACAAGCCCAAGTGATAGGTCTAGATCCCAGACTGAAAACATAACCTGCAGTAGACTTTCGATCATTATGATCACAGGCCCAATCTGAATCAGTGAAACCAACCAACAAAGGTTTCCCCCATGTACTGTAATGAATCCTAAACTGAATTGTACCTCGAATATATCGAAGTATTCTTTTTGCTGCTTTTTAGTGACTTTCATGAGAAGTTTGCATATAACGGGCAACACGACCAACGACAAAGAAAAGGTCAGGATAGGAATGAGTCAAGTATAAAATATTACTAACAAGCTGACGATACAAGGTGGCATCTACTTCAGGGGAAGTACAAGTGGCAGAAAGTTTGACTCCAGACTGGAAGGGAGAAGGGGCTAGTTTACAATCTTCCATGTGGAAGCGACAAAGAAGGTCACAAACATACTTAGACTGGGAAAGAAAGATTCCTTCTTTGGTTTGCAAGACTTGGAGACCAAGAAAATAATGCAAATGTCCTAAGTCTGACATTTCAAAATTTTTCTTAACATTGGATTTCACATGGGTTATAAGTTTAGGGTCACTACCAGTAAGGATAAGATCATCAACATAAAGAACAAGTATGATGAGATGGTTTCCTACTTTCTTGGTGTAGACATTGGGATTAGAATGGCATCTAGAAAAACCAGTGTCAAGGAGAAAGTTATCCATTTTGGCATACCAAGCTCTAGGAGCTTGCTTAAGACCATATAAGGATTTCTTAAGGAGACAAACAAGGCTAGAGTTATTCTGAACATATCTAGGAGGTTGTTCCATGTAAATTTTCTCATGTAAATCACTATGTAAGAAGTCAGACTTGACATCCATTTGATGGAATTCCTAGTTATGTAAGGCTGTAAGGGAAAGAACAAGGCAGATCGAGTTCATTTTTGCTACAAGGGCAAAAACCTTTGGAAACTAACCTTGCCTTAAGTCTTTCAACACTTCCATCTGATGCATACTTAGTCCTGTAGACCCATTTACATCTGACAATTTTTTTTTTCTTTTGGAAGAGGAACAAGATTCCAAGTATCGTTCGCCATTAAGGAACGATATTCTTCATCCATAGCTGCATCCCAATCTGGATTTTTTGAACCTTCTGCAAAAGTTTGTGGATCATGATTCTCATAAACTTGAGCCAAAAGAGAAGAGGCTCGCTGAAACTGAGAACCTGTTCGACGTTGATCTCTAGGATCACCAGCAAGATCACCAGCTGCTTCACATGTTGAACGGATCCATCAAGGAAGTATTGGTGCTGGTGCAATTGGAGGAACATGAACAGGCGGAGGTGGATTTTCATCCTCACTGTTATCATTAGAAACTGGAGTTGGAAACTTGTTAAGGAAGTTGGAAGAAGAAGAAGAAGGCACAATCACCGAATCAGGCTCGCTGGCTAAAGATGGCACACCCGCCAAGTTAGGCTCGCAGGCCAAGAGATTTTTATCAAATTTAACATCTCTTCTAATGATTATATCATGTTAATGGGGCTGAAAAAGTCTATAACCTTTTACATCTTCAGAATATCCAACAAATATGCACTTCACTTTTAGGCTACAATGCTTTCCGTTTTTCATTCGGAATGTGGGCCCATGCTTCACAACCAAACACATGAAAGTGACTTACATCTAGTTTAATTTTACACCATGCTTCTTCTGGTGTTATACCTTGTAAAACTTTAGTGGGTATGCGGTTAACTATGTTGTTTGTACAATTTATGGCCTCAGCCCAATATTGAAGACTTAGTCCCTTAGATTGGATCATATAATTAGCCATTTCTTTTAAGGTGCGGTTCTTCCATTCAACTACACCATTTTGTTGAGATGTATATGGAACAGTGTGCTGTTGTTGGATTCCTTGTTCAGTGCAGAGAGTAGTGAACTTGTTGTTAACATATTCTCCTCCATTGTCAGATCTTAACTTAAGAATTTGATGACCAGATTGTTTGTCAACAAGGGTCTTGTAGGACAAGAATATGTTAAATACTTCGCTCTTAAGTTTTAGGAAGTAAATCCAAGTGCGTCTGGAGTAGTCATCAATGAAAGTTAAGAAATATTTGAAACCAGAAGAGGAAGCAGATGGAAGAGGACCACACAAGTCACTATGCACAAGTTCCAAAGAAGCACATTTGTCAAAATTGTCTCGATGATGTTTTTCGAGTACACAACCGGAACAAACACCATCCTTGCAAGATACCATTGGAAGCCCAGTCACCATATTGTCTTTACATAGTTGTTGCAATGAGCGATAATTTAAGTGACCAAATCGCTCATGCCAAAGTTTGCTCAAGTTATCACTATGAGCAACAAAAACTGAAGGAAAATGTGATGACCCAAAGTTGTTAAATTTGTACAACCTGGTAATATCATCAACATTTCCAGTAGCAAGGACATTTTGAGGATTTTTAAAATCCTTGATCACAACTTGGTGAGGTGTAAAAGTCACAGTTTTACCTTCACATGAATGAGTGATTTGATAGACTGATAACAAATTGCAGGAAATTTTTAGAACACATAGTACATCACTGAAATGACCATTTTCTACTGAAACTGTTCCAGATCCTACAACACTCAGAGATCTATCATCACCAACAAATATTTGTTTGGTGTTACATTCATGCATAGTAGAAAAGATGGCTTGATCCTTAACCATATGATAATATGCTCCAGAATCAATGAGCCATTGATTTGAAGTAGAAGAAGAAGATGCAATATAAGAGTAACCAGAAGCACAAAGTGCATGTCCATAAGAGCTAGATTCTGAAGACGAATCTAGGTTGTTGTGGTGCTTCTTCATTGCTGCTTCCAAGGTTTCCATCTTCTTAAAATATTTAGATTCATCATGATTATCTTTCACACAAAAATTGCAATGACGCTCAGTCTTCTTTCTTTTTTGTTTGGATCCTTTGTCATTTTTTAAAGGAGAAGCTGATTGAGAGGATTTGGGACCCTTGTTGTTTGACTCATTATTGCGAAAATTCTGTTTCTTGGGAGGCTTGATATTTTCTTTCTGTTGGGACAAAAAGACTTTCCTAGATGTATCTGCATTGTTAATTATTCCAAGATCAATGGGCTTATCTTGCTCTCTAATTAAGGAATCACAAAAGGATTCAAGGCTAGGCTCTTGATAGCTAGTTGCAATCAAGAATTTTTTCATGGAGTAGAATGTAGTTACAAAAATAGAATATACAGGTCCAAGTTTTTAAAGAATATAATAAATACATTGTTTGTCTTCTTTCTTAATCTTGCATTCGGCACATAATAGTCTAAGAGTTTTATACTTAGATAAATAGTCTTGAATGCATGAAAAATCACTTGGATTCAAGAAAAGCAACTCGTTCTCAAGTTGATGACCCTGAATTTCATTGTGTTTACCAAACACAGATTCCAAGTTTTCCCAAGCGAGATTAGGTTCATCAATTCCAGATATGTGGAATCGCAAATCAGTATAGATTGACATCCCAATCAATCCATGAGCTTCATCGCATCGATTTTTCCATTTAATTTTCTTATCATCATTAGTGGGTTCTGTTTCTTTCCCTGAGGTTATGCTGAAAAGTCTCCTGCTTCGTAGAACATCCTCCATACGAAATTTTCATGAGAAATAGTTAGAACTTGTAAGTATAATATCACAAGGGGCGGCCATATTGTAAAATAATTATTGAAAGAACAAAAACTAACTGACTGGATGCAAAGAGCTCGAAAAAATATGCAGTTTAAAAAAAAAACGGCACTTAACACTGATTCCAGATGATGAAGTTATGCTTGATCAAAGAAAATGTTGAAGATGTCCCCAATAGTGACATGGAAAATATTAACTTGACCAACTTAAAAAAAAAAAAAGCGCCCTCTTCCCAAGATCAACCTTTGACAATCACTTTTTCAATAAAGTTGTTTTCAAGTGAATCACTTTTGTAGAATAAGAGATGTTCACTTTTACAATAATGTGACTTTTAAATAGTGCGGCAATAAATTAAAAGACTTAAGTGACTCAGTTTTATTTTATTTTATTTATGCGAGATGCACTTTTACAATAAAGTAACTTGAAAATAGAAATTGCATGCACTAAAAAGTAGCTTTATAAGACTTGAACTCAAGACTTATCAGGGTGTAAAGCAACTTTGGACCAAGTGAGCTAAGTTTAAAAGGTATGTAAAAATATGGAAAGAGGAAGAGAGCTTTTTTTTTTTAACTCTTCTCTCTCGTTTTTCCTGCTTGCTTTCTTTTCCTACAAATCACAAAAAAAACGAAAAACAAAAACAAAAAAAACTGTTTCCACACAATGGGATTAGATCTTGGTTAGCTTACCCGGAAAGTCTACATTTTCAAGTTTTCTCGCTGTTTCTGATTTGCCGTGATCGCACAAGGTGCATGGCAAAAAGCATACGTAGCCAAGAAGACAAGAAAAAAAACTTTCCTTTACTGTTTATGATTCGCCGCGATCACGCAAGGTGCACGACAAAGAGCATACACAGTAAGGGAAAACAACAGTCCGAGACTAAAACATAATAGATCTAATAATAAACTGATAAAATTTGAGAGATATAAAAAAAATCCGTCACTGTAACATTATACCTTCAGATTTGCCGAAAAAAGTGTTTCTGAAGCAAACGGAAATGGTTTTCGTTTCGGTGAAACGAAAACTATTTCCCAATGGAAACGGCGCTCCGGATGCAATGGAACAGCTCCCATAGGCCAAACATGTAAAAAAAATTTAGAACCAGAAACCCTTTCAAAGTTTCAGCAACACCGGTTCCAGATCTTGATCAAAACCGAAAGCGACTCTTCATAAAAACTTTGAGACCATGTTCAGGTACACAACATGCTCCCAAAAGACCAAACACCTTCAAAAATCGTTTTACACAAATAGATCACAGATCAACACACCGATGTTTGTCACGTGGTTAAAACCCTCGAGAGGGAAATAGTCTACGGCCCCAGCCAAATAGCTACTTTGAGCAATTTATTATTCAAAAGAAAGAAAGTTACATGAGTTTATCATAATCATTAAACTAGCCAAGGACCCTCTATGCTCTTTAAATAGAGATCATAGACCAATCGAGTGTTAAGCCATGGATCAATGGTAGATATGATCTAAGAGAAGTTGAACCGTTGGATTACTCTATGTATAGAACATATCATAACCGTCGGATTAGAATATTTACAAATGCATACTAATGCATACTAAAGAAACACACCTTTACCTGACGGATATATTACACAAGTTGATCTTAACTAACTCCTAAGTGTCTAAATATCCTAACATCCCCCCTTAAGAACAATTTAGGATAAGATTAAAGAATTTACAAAAATGATGCTATTAGGAGAAGAAAGGAGGCATTAGAGCCTATCCCCCCTTAAGGACACATTCCTGAACTCCTAACATAGACCGAAGTTTAGAAAACTTCGCTTCTGTAAGAGACTTGGTGAAGATGTCTGCAACTTGATCATCTGTAGGGCAATAGAGAACTTCAATAACACTATCATGAACAAGATTTATGATAAAGTGCATGTGTAGCTCAATGTTTTTGTTGCGCTGATGTAGAACTGGATCTTTGGAAAGCTTGATAGCACTTTGATTGTCGCACCAAAGTGGAGTAGGCTGCTGCTGCTCGAATCCAAACTCTGAAAGGATATGTCGAAGCCATAAAATTTCCTGACTGGCATTAACTGTGGCTTGATATTATGCTTTTGCTAAAGAAAGAGCAAGTGCTTGTTGTTTCTTACAAGCCCAAGTGATAGGTCCAGATCCCAGACTGAAAACATAACCTGCAGTAGACTTTCGCTCATCAGGATCGTCGGCCCAATCTGAATCAGTGAAACCAACCAACAAAGGTTTCCCCCATGTACTGTAATGAATCCCACACTGAATTGTACCTCAAATATATCAAAGTATTCTTTTTGTTGCTTTTTAGTGACTTTCATGAGGAGTTTGCATATAACGGGCAACACGACCAACGGCAAAGGAAAGGTCAGGACGAGAATGAGTTAAGTATAAAATACTACTAACAAGCTAGACTTGTGGATTAGGGAGTTTCAACTCTCCACAAGTGTTAAATTCAGACGTAGTTGGCCAATCACTAGGTAAATCCTTTTCTACATTGATTGTATCTGGGAAGCTCCTCTCAAACGGGAGTCAAGCACTAGGCCACGTGGAGGCTTGGACAGAGGAGATAACCCTCCGAATCCTTGTCAAAACGTAACTCAGGACTTTTACGCATCTGGGGATTCTGTCCTAGACAGAGTTTCGAGCTCAGCTACCCTGTCCATGCGTACGAGTTCGGCTGACGACTGTCCCCCCAGACTGTCAATATAGTTAAGGTAACCTTTAGTCTCTTTGACATCTAGGGTTCATACACAGGTACACCGGAAGGTTATTTCTGGTTGACCTTGGACGGGCTTGGAAGGTAACCCCGGTAGAAAGTGTGGGAGGGCGGTGGGTGATTCCTCCGCTTGTGCCTAAGAACATCTACAGGGAGGCCAAGTAACTGTCTATCAGCTTTCTTCTGGAAAGTATATCTTATACCTGTTTGTCTGTTTGGATTTAGGAATTTTTAGTGAGTGCTTTGTGGTTTGTCTGTACTTAGTGTGTCTTTAGGTGTATGCTTTGTAATTTTGGTTGTCTATCAACCTCAGCCTTTGTCTCTTGTTTTGAAATTATGGCTAACACCCCTTTGAACACCAACCAAGAAATCCCCATGATGGGAACTCCTTGTAATATTCCTCTCATAGGGAATGTTGGTGTTCCCTTGATGGCCACCCTGAATCTTCCCGGATTCACCTTAGGGCTACCGGTGTGGTTGTTTTCCACTCCAACTGTCCTGAATGCTCCTGATGCTTCTCAAGTAAGCTCCTTATATCAAGAGCATCAAAACACTGCTTCCCCTTCACCTGTAGTTGATTCTCCTCCTCCTTCTACCTCATGCGGTGAAAGTACTAACACTAGTAATCGACAGTCTAAAAGGGGTAAAAGAAGGAGGAATAGAAAGAAGGCACATAAGCAAGGGGGAACTCGTTCAACCTCTGCAATTCAAGTTGATCTTCACCATCTAGCATCTATTGATCATGATGGTGGGATCCTTCCAACCTTTCCAGGTCATGTCAGATCCAGTCACTCAGCCTCTGTAGTGCATGTTGATGACACCGTTCAACCTCTGGTTTTCAAGTTGAACCTCCTCATCCAACCTCTGTTGTTCATGTTGGATCCATCCACCCAGCCTCTGTTGTTCATGCTGGGGGCACACACTCAACTGCTGCAAAGCAGATTGATCCTAACCATTCAACCTCTGTTGTTCATGTTGGTGGTGCCCTTCCAACCTCTGCAAGTCATGTTGGACCTAGTCTCTCAGCCTCTGCAAGTCATGCTGGGGGCAGTCTCTCAGCCGTTGTAGTTCATGCTGGGGGCAGTCTCTCAGCTGCTGTGGTTCATGCTGAAGACAATCCGTTAGCCACTACAAGTCATGTTGACATTGTTGCAAAGACTACCCATTCAAAACACAAGCCCAAGTTTCCTTGTAAGCTTTGTGAGGGAGACCACCTTACTTATAAATGCCCTTCTATTGCGGAGGTGCGAAGAGTTTGGAGTCATGGTCAACCCGTTTTTGAACATCCTGAATATTTTCAACAACCAGCCTCTCTTAGTTAGGTTGGACCCAGTCACCTAGCCTTTGTAGTTCATGCTGGGGGCAAACTCTTAGCCTCTGCAGGTCATGTTGAGAGCAAGCAGTTAGCCACTGCTAGTCATGTTGACACCGTTTAGAAAACTGGTCGTTCGAAGTGCAAACTCAAGTTCCCTTGTATGTTATGCGAGGGAGATCATCTTACTCACATGTGCCCTGCTATCGCAGAGGTGCGAAGAGTGTGGTCCAAGACTCAAGATTTTCCTTCTCCTGAACAACCTATAGGTTCTCAACAGCCTACTCAACCTTTGGTTGATCAAGTGGTCGAACCAATCTCAGATTTGGTCGATCCCACTCTTCTTTCGGAGAGTGATCCTAATGTGATTGAACCAATGTTATCTTTGGTGAATCCCACTCTCCCTTCAGAGAGTGACTTTCATGAAGCAGTTGAATCGAGTTCAGTATCGATCAATCCCACTCTTCCTTTAGAGAGTGAAGTGTCTACTAGTCACATTTTCTTCACTGCCAATTCAGAACTTACTAAACAAGGCGGCACTGAACTTGTTTCAGATCAACCCCCACCAAGCTCTCGGATTGCTTCCTTTGATTGGGATAGCCTAGTCGAGCCGCGCCTTCCTTCTATTGAACCTTTCCAGATAAAGGTCAAAGTTGAACCATATACGATTGCTCGTTGTATTGTTGATGAAGGAGCCTCAGTTAGTATTTTGTCTGCTAGTGCTTGGCGAGGCATGGGATCTCCCAACCTTGTGTCGACTGCTAGTCAGTTACTGGCGTTTGATAGAAGAACTTGTATAGCCTTGGGAATTCTCGCTCAAACACCTGTTACTTTGGGTGGGAAGACCGTCTTAGTTTACTTCATGGTGATAGAATACCCCTTGGACTTTAATATGCTCCTTGGACGTGATTATGTCTATACCATGCAAGCTGTGGTGTCAACATTCTTTCGTGTGATGTACTTTAATCATGGCGAAGAAATTGTCACTATCGATCAGTTGGATTTTCTTGATCCGTTTCCTGACCCAACTAGAGACCAAGTCTTTCCTTTATTGATTCCCAGTGTTTCTATAGACACTACCCCGCCACAGTTGAACTATGTGGCCTCTTGTCCTTTGTGTTCAATTGCTACTGAGAAGCAGTCTCTGTTTTCATGCTTACCTTCTCGGGACTTGGTCCCAGCAGTTGACCAAGTGACTCATCCTATACAGACTGTAGAGCCTTCTCTCCACTCTGTTGATCCATTTGAAAGTTTAGATATGTGTCCTATCTCGGATGATCTCCTTCCTTCGGATGAAGTCTTCCTAGAGTCTTTGATACAGTCTGACCTTCTTTTGGATGTCGGTTCAGTTGTGACTAAGCCTAACCCTGATTTTCCTAGTGAGCCTGACCTTTCTTCTTATGTTGGTCTTGTTGAGTCTTTTGACTCTTCCTTCGAACAGCAAGTCAGTGATCCTGATGAGTTTGATTTTTCTTATGAATTTTTCAAATCCTGGGATATTGAGTTTGTTCCTACAGACTCTATCTCCCTTGTTTATTTTTTCTCTCCTTCTGAGGTTGATCTTATTGATTATAAACCCTCGAACTTTGGTTCTATAGAATTTTCTTCGGTTGATTCTGCCTTGACTTTACCTTTTATAGAAGATAGCAAAGGCACATGTGTTTCTGCCAAAGTGACCCGCATCAGATCGTTTCTTCTGAATATGATTCTGATGTTGTTGTTTCTTGGAGACAGGATTTTTAGTTGGATTCACAACTGTTCTCTGACATCGACTTGTTGTTCAAGTTTTAATTGCATTTGCATGTGCCCTGCTCACGCTTTTGAGCCTGATACCGGCTTCCACGCTTTTATCTCGTTGTATAAGCCCTCATCTTTGTTCTCATCGTCGTCCAGCCTTGTATCATTTTGCCTTTGCAAGTTGACACCCTTTACCTTGAGGAGACATTCCCCGAGTGTCCTTATCTTTCTCACTTTCCTTGCATTATGCATAGGTTTGTTCCTTGCGCTTGGAACTAGTTTTGGCTGTCTATGACACTCGTCTCCTCACATTTAGAGCATTCTTTCTGCTCTCCTTGGAGCTCGTTAAAAACAGTAAGGAGGCCGCGAGTTGACTTTTCCAGACTCGTTAAAACTTCACAGGAAATATTTTTAGTTTCTTTAGGCCCAGGTCTAACTCCTCAAAATAGACTTCACTGCCGAGTAAACTTGTCCATGCAGGCTCGTTAAGAATATGTGAATGGGCATCCACATTGGTGGTAGGTTATCACTTTCTCGGACCATGTGGAATAATACGAGAAAGGATCCCTCTCTTTTCTACTGAATTGAGAAGAGTATTCTCAGGCATAGGTTTTTCTCTTTTCCGGACGTGAGGGACTAAACTTACGGAAAAGGAACCCCCGGTATGAGCTTAGTATTCTCTTTTTCGTGCTCTGGACCAAAACATGAAAAAGATTCCGAGTGTACTTTATGTCTTTGTCATGCTCGTTAAACCCTAAAGAACAAAGCATCGAGTTTATTATTGTAAGCCCCATTTCTCGTAATCAAATGGATCTTTCCGAGTGATCTTGCCTTCCTTCACACTCGTAAAACTCAGGCTATATGCTGCTTTTGAAGGAGTGTTGGGCAGGTGGTAATTTAACCTTTTTCGGACCTTCCTAACTAAGTACGAAAAAGGTGCGCCTTTTCTTCTTCGGAAGTTAAGAGAGTTCTTCTGTGGTTTGTTTTATACTTTTTCGGCCTCTGGAGACTAAATTGTACGAAAAAGGACCCCCCTGAAGTCTTCTTTGGCGTTTTTAGACTCTCTAAACTATGAAAACACCGTCGAGCATGTACTAGTTCGTGCTCGTAAAATCCACGAATTAGTGTTTTATCAAGCATTCTTCTTTCTTTTCTTCGAGCTTGTCAAAAATGAAGATGGTATCGATTTTTCTTTCTTGGACTCGTTAAACTTTTACAAGAATGAGGGGCTACTATCAAGCATTATTTTCCCATCTTTTCAAGCTTGTTCAAAAATGAAGAGGGAACCGAGTTTACTTTCCTGGACTCGTTAAAATTTAACAGGGAAGGTAAGGAAGAAGTTTTCTCTTGTTTTCAGTAATGGCAGCCTGTCATCCTTGAACATAGCACTCTTTGTTTTCCAATATCCATGTTTCAGTGTCTACTTGTGTTCAGCTATCACTTTGAGTTTCTTACTCCTCCTTTTGTCCGTTATACCTGGGGAATCTGATCGTGTCTCCTACATGACAGATAAGTCTATTTGTTCTCTCTATAAGTTATACGCTGCCTTGGGTCATCTCTGTGGTGTGGTCACTATTCAAGGACTTTTACCACTGTCTTTTTTATAGCCTGATCCCATCACTGTTATATCTGTTATCTATTTGTGTTTCCCTTCTTTTCCCCAGTTCCTAGTCACTCTTGTGATCCGTTGGAGGATCTGTTTCCTTCCTTATCACAGCATGGTTCCGTTTCAGCACTTCCTGATGACGAAGACCTAGAGTTTTGACGATGGTACCTCAGGATTCACTTTCATCATGGTGAATTCCTTTGCTTCAGTTGTTGATTATCATCTATTGATTGATAAACTGTTGAATCCTTTCCATGTTCAACTTCAGCTCCCTTTATTCACATGGCTTGGATTGTACTGGTTCTTTGGGATTCTTTATGAAGACCTTAGTTCCTCTTTATCGACTAAGTTGCAAAAGATTATGTTCTATACACAGCTTCCAGATCTTTGAAGACTCATTCTTGTATATTGTGGCTTCGATCCACCTTTGTAATATACATGGTGCTATATGATGTACTCAAATATTGTAAAGGAGATAGTGTTCCAGTAAATTGAACATAGCATCCTCAGATGTAACTTTGTATATGACATTACTATGTATTTGTTTCAGGTACTCTCTCTGCTCCATTGGATTTCTGAGTTCCCCAAAGATGATGATTATAATGTATTTCGGCCATCGTTTCCCTCTGACCTCACACATTAGGGGGCATCTGTTATCCGCCTAAATGGCACCTCTCCGTCCGAGTGCCGACATTCCTCATGTTGGTACACAAAAGGACATCTATGGATTGAGTTTTTCCCAGGGTACTATAGAGTGGCTTATTTTATAATACATTCTTCCTTTATCCAGCTAGTCACTTTGCCATTTTTTTATGTTGACTTGCATTCGCGACTTTCCTTTTATGCAACTCGCGAGTCATTCACGAGTGTCTCTTATAGCAAGTCGCGTATGTTTGTATTCGCGGGTTGCTCTTGTAGCAAGTCGTGAATCATTCGCAGGTTGTCCTTTTATACACCCGCGAATATGTCCCTAAATAGTTAAAAATAAAAACACACGTTAATTGGATATTAGTTACCTCATTTAACTTAATTTCCTTAACTGCTACAACTTCCCCAACCTTCAAGAACTGCCTTATTTCACCCATATAAATACAGGCCATGGGGAGGGTGTTGATATACAGACTTGGAGAGTAAAGTTATGCTGGTGGATTGTATACAGAAGTCTTTGGAGCAGTGGAACTCAGAATACTTTGGTTGCAGAGGAGTTCTTGTTTCAGAGGTTGGGTTGTAAACTTAAACTCTTTCCATTATTGATAATAAAGAGATTACTTCTTCCATATGTGTTTCATGTCTTGTGGTTTGATAAATGTTTATATTTCAGTATGATATGTGTTTTATCTAACCTGCTTATATGTACATGAATCATCTTGTATCTGGAAGAGTGTTTCTTGACAGGTGGAAGAGGTGCAATCTTGAAGACTTTGGAAGTGGGACAGAGAGGAAGAGGATAGCAAGGATCGAACTTTGTTTATCAAGTAAGTCCTTCTAACCCTCCTATTTCCTATTCTGTACTTTAGAAGTCAATTGTCTACAAGTAATTGAGTATGTTGGTAACCCTACACCTATGGTTATTTGTTGTATATTCCTTTACAACAGAACTGGCGACTCCACTGGGGACGCCTAGACTGCTGTAGGTTTTTCTGTCTCCTGACCAGTCTTTGCTTGGAAGTTTGTTTGTGATCTTTTGTCCTGGTTTATACTTGCTTCAGTATTCGAAAGTCTTGTTATTTTTCTGGTTTTTGAGAAAAAGTTTATACCCATTCGCGAGTTGTCCTTCTAGACAGTCGTGAATGCAGGTTCACATTCGCGGGTTGCTATACTGGACAGTCGCGAGTCATTCACGGGTTGCTCTTATAGACAGTCGCGAATACTCCTGGAAGTAGGGATTTTTAAGTTAAAGTTTGCTTGTTCTTTGCTTTGGGTAATCCCTGTTTCTGAGTGGATTTTCTTATGAATGTTGTGTGGCTTGTTTGAAGGCCTCTGTTGATCACATTTTGTGCTTTTTCGAAATCCCTTGAGTCTTTTTGCTTGGATTATTTACTGCTTGCATGCTGAAGTAGTTGGCTTGTTTGGGTTGTGGTTTAAAGTGTCTTTGTTCAGATTTGCTGTCAAGGTCTTGGGCTCTTTTTTTCCAGTCTGTCTTTTGACAGAAGCTGGTTGTCACTTGCCTTTGTAAGTCTGCAGTGATTTTTGTCATTGTTTGCACCCAAGATAGGGTTCCTAGCCTTCCTTTTTGGTTGTCTTTTGTTTCGGTCAGCCTGTTTGCTTCAGTCTGTTGCTTTTAGATAGTTTATTTGATTCAAGTTTGCTCAAGTACAGTGCATTGTAGTTTTTCTTTTGTTTTTATAAAAGAAAATTAAAAAGAACGTATACTTGTTTTTACTGCTTTCTCCCCCTACCTCCTTCTTTGGCTTGACCTTGTTGGACAAGGTACTGAGCAGCCATTGTTTGTAGGTTTAGATTGATACTTGGGACTTCTTGACCTTTGTTTATGCCAGTCTTTTTGCTCACTCTTTTCATTTCCAAGTTGTTGGATTTTTTACTTTTGTAAGATTTCTTTTCAAGAGAGGTTGATTTCTATCTTTAGGGAAACCTAGGGTTTGTTTGTGGGGTATCGAGTAGTTGTCTATTTGCTTTGCTTACAGTATTTGCTTGCATTAGTGGATAGGCTGTTTTTTCTTTTGCATTTATAAAAGAAAAAGACAAAAACACATGTTTGCTTTATCTGCATGTAGATTAGGCTTTTAGTCCAGATTGCATAACATATCATTGTTTTTGGAAAAATATAAAAAGAATTTGTTCTTTTGTGGGTTTCAAGTTTCTATTTGAAAAAGAAAAATATAGAGAATAGTTTTTGCTTTCAGCATTTCATATCTCTTTGCTTAGTCATTTTGTTTCAACTTTTGAGTCAAAACACCACATAAGTTCATGCCATTTACCCTCTGACTAATAACAGCCCTTAAAATAAACGATATAATTTTAAAAAATTGCTAGTAAGTTTTATTTTATAGGGTCATACACCAACTAGCTCAGGCTAGACTTGTGGATTAGGGAGTTTCAACTCTCCACAAGTGTTAAATTCAGACGTAGTTGGCCAATCACTAGGTAAATCCTTTTCTACATTGATTGTATCTCGGAATCTCCTCTCAAATGGGAGTCAAGCACTAGGCCGCATGGAGGCTTGGACAGAGGAGATAACCCTCCGAATCCTTGCCAAAACGTAACTCAGGACTTTTACGCATCTGGGGATTCTGTCCTAGACAGAGTTTCGGGCTCAGTTACCCTTCCCATGCGTACGAGTTCGGCTGACGACTGTCCCCCCAGACTGTCAATATAGTTAAGGTAGCCTCTAGTCTCTTTGACATTTAGGGTTCATACACAGGTACACCGGAAGGTTATTTCTGGTTGACCTTGGACGGGCTTGGAAGGTAACCCCTGTAGAAAGTGTGGGAGGGCGGTGGGTGATTCCTCCGCTTGTGCCTAAGAACATCTACAGGGACGCCAAGTAACTGTCTATCAGATTTCTTCTGGAAAGTATATCTTATACCTGTTTGTCTGTTTGGATTTAGGAATTTTTAGTGAATGCTTGGTGGTTTGTCTGTACTTAGTGTGCCTTTAGGTGTATGCTTTGTAATTTTGGTTGCCTATCAACCTCAGACTTTGTCTCTTGTTTTGAAATTATGGCTAACACCCCTTTGAACACCAACCAAGAGATCCCCATGATGGGAACTCCTTGTAATATTCCTCTCATAGGGAATGTTGGTGTTCCCTTGATGGCCACCCTGAATCTTCCTGGATTCACCTTAGGGCTACCGGTGTGGTTGTTTTCCACTCCAACTGTCCTTAATCCTCCTGATGCTTCTCAAGTAAGCTCCTTATATCAAGAGCATCAAAATACTGCTTCCCCTTCACCTGTAGTTGATTGTCCTCCTCCTTCTACCTCATCCAGTGAAAGTACTGATACTAGTAACCGGCAGTCTAAAAGGGATAAAAGAAGGAGGAATAGAAAGAAAGCACATAAGCAAGGGGGCACCCGTTCAACCTCTGCAAGTCAAGTTGATCTTCACCATCTAGCATCCGTTGATCATGATGGTGGGATCCTTCCAACCTTTCCAGGTCATGTCGGATCCAGTCACTCAACCTCTACAGTGCATGTTGATGGCACCCGTTCAACCTCTGGTTTTCAAGTTGAACCTCCTCATCCAACCTCTGTTGTTCATGTTGGATCCATCCACCCAGCCTCTGTTGTTCATGCTGGGGGCACACACTCAACTGCTGCAAAGCAGATTGATCCTAACCATTCAACCTCTGTTGTTCATGTTGGTGGTGCCCATCCAACCTCTGCAAGTCATGTTGGACCTAGTCTCTCAGCCTATGCAAGTCATGCTGGGGGCAGTCTCTCAACCGCTGTAGTTCATGCTGGGGGCAGTCTCTCAGCCGCTGTAGTTCATGCTGCGGTAAGTCTCTCAGCCGCTGTGGTTCATGCTGAAGACAATTCGTCAGCCACTGGAAATCATGTTGACATTGTTGCAAAGACTACCTGTTCAAAACACAAGCCCAAGTTTCCTTGTAAGCTTTGTGAGGGAGACCACCTTACTTATAAATTCCCTTCTATTGCGGAGGTGCGAAGAGTTTGGAGTCATGGTCAGCCCATTTTTGAACATCCTGAATCTTTTCAACAACCATCCTCTCTTAGTCAGGTTGGACCCAGTCACCCAGCCTCTGTAGTTCATGCTGGGGGCAAACTCTTAGCCTCTGCAGGTCATGTTGAGAGCAAGCAGTCAGCCACTGCTAGTCATGTTGACACCATTGAGAAAATTGGTCGTTTGAAGTGAAAACTCAAGTTCCCTTGTATGTTATGTGAGGGATATCATCTTACTCACCTGTGCCCTGCTATTGTAGAGGTGCGAAGAGTGTGGTCCAAGACTCAAGATTTTCCTTCTCTTGAACAACCTATAGTTTCTCAACAACCTACTCAACCTTTGGTTGATCAAGTGGTCGAACCAATCTCAGATTTGGTTGATCCCACTCTTCTTTCGGAGAGTGATCCTAATGTGATTGAACCAATGTTATCTTTGGTCAATCCCACTCTCCCTTCAGAGAGTGACTTTCATGAAGCGGTTGAATCGAGTTCAGTATCGATCAATCCCACTCTTCCTTTGGAGAGTGAAGTGTCTACTAGTCACATTTTCTTCATTACCAGTTCAGAACTTACTGAACAAGGGGGCACTAAACTTGTTTCAGATCAACCCCCACCAAGCTCTCGGATTGCTTCCTTTGATTGGGATAGCCTAGTTGAGCCGTGCCTTCCTTCTATTGAACCTTTCCAGATAAAGGTCAAAGTTGAACCATATACGATTGCTCGTTGTATTGTTGATGAAGGAGCCTCAGTTAGTATTTTGTCTACTCGTGCTTGGCGAGGCATGGGATCTCCCAACCTTATGTCGACTGCTAGTCAGTTACTGGCATTTGATAGAAGAACTTGTATAGTCTTGGGAATTCTTGCTCAAACACCTGTTACTTTGGGTGGGAATACCGTCTTAGTTGACTTCATGGTGATAGAAGACCCCTTGGACGTGATTATTTCTATACCATGCAAGCTGTGGTGTCAACATTCTTTCATGTGATGTACTTTAATCATGGCGAAGAAATTGTCACTATCGATTAGTTGGATTTTCTAGATCCATTTCTTGACCCAACTAGAGACCAAGTCTTTCCTTTATTGATTCCCAGTGTTTCTATAGACACTACCCCGCCACAGGTGAACTATGTGGCCTCTTGTCCTTTGTGTTCAATTGCTGCTGAGAAGCAGTCTCTGTTTTCATGCTTACCTTCTCGGGACTTGGTCCCAACAGTTGACCAGGTTACTCATCCTATACAGACTGTAGAGCCTTCTCTCCACTCTATTGATCCATTTGAAAGTTTAGATATGTGTCCTATCTCAGATGATCTCCTTCCTTCGGATGAAGTCTTCCTAGAGTCTTTGATACAGTCTGACCTTCTTTTGGATGTCAGTTCAGTTGTGACTAAGCCTAACCCTGATTTGCCTAGTGAGCCTGACCTTTCTTCTTATGTTGGTCTTGTTGAGTCTTTTCACTCTTCCTTCGAACAGCAAGTCATTGATCCTGATGAGTTTGATTTTTCTTATGAATTTTTCAAATCCTGGGATATTGAGTTTGTTCCTACAGACTCTATCTCCCTTGTTGATTTTTGCTCTCCTTCTGAAATTGATCTTATTGATTATAAACCCTCGAGCTTTGGTTCTATAGAATTTTCTTCGGTTGATTCTGCCTTGACTTTACCTTTTATAGAAGATAGCAAAGTCACATGTGTTTCTGCCAAAGTGACCCGCATCGAATCGTTTCTTCTGAATATGATTATGATGTTGTTGTTTCTTGGAATTTTTAGTTGGATTCACAACTGTTTTCTGACCTCACCTTGTTGTTCAAGTTGTAATTGCATTTGCATGTGCCCTGATCACTCTTTTGAGCCTGATGCTGGCTTCCACGCTTTTAGCTCGTTGTATAAGCCCTCATCTTTGTTCTCATCGTCGTCTAGCCTTGTATCATTTTGCCTTTGCAAGTTGACACCCTTTACCTTAAGGATACATTCCCCGAGTGTCCTTATCTTTCTCACTTTCCTTGAATTATGCATAGGTTTGTTCCTTGCGCTTGAAACTAGTTTCTCCTATCTATGACACTCGTCTCCTCACATTTAGAGCATTCTTTCTACTGTCCTTCGAGCTCGTTAAAAACAATAAGGAGGCCGCGAGTTGAGTTTTGCGGACTCGTTAAAACTTCACGGGAAATATTTTGAATTTTTTTATGCCCAGGTATGACTCCTCAAAATAGACTTGACTGCCAAGTAAACTTGTCCAATTAGGCTCGTTAAGAATATGTGAATGCGCATCCACATTGGTGGTAGGTTATCACTTTCTGGGACCATGTGGAATAATACAAGAAAGGATCCCTCTCTTTTCTACTGAATTGAGAAGAGTATTCTCAGGCATATGTTTATCTCTTTTCCGGACCTCAGAGACTAAACCTATGGAAAAGGAACCCTCGGTATGAGCTTATTTTTCTCTTTTTCGTGCTCTAGACCAAAACATGAAAAAGATTTCGAGTGTACTTTATGTCTTTGTCATGCTTGTTAAACCCTAAAGAACAAAGCATCGAGTTTATTTATTGTAAGCCCCATTTCGCGTAATCAAATGGATCTTTCCGAGTGATCTTGCCTTCCTTCACACTCGTAAACTTAGGCTATATGCTACTTTTGAAGGAGCATTGGGTAGGTGGTAATTTAATCTTTTTCGGACGTTCCTGACTAAGTACGAAAAAGGTGCGCCTTTTCTTCTTCGGAAGTTAAGAGAGTTCTTCTGTGGTTTGTTTTATACTTTTTCGGCCACCGGAGACTAAATTGTACGAAAACGGACCCCCCTGGAGTCTTCTTTGGCGTTTTCAGACTCTCTAAACTATGAAAACACCGTCGAGCATGTACTAGTTCGGGCTCATAAAATCCACGAATTAGTGTTTTATCAAGCATTCTTCTTTCTTTTCTTCGAGCTTGTCAAAAATGAAGATGGTATCGAGTTTTCTTTCTTGGACTCGTTAAACTTTTACAAGAATGAGGGGCTACTATCAAGCATTATTTTCCCATCTTTTCAAGCTTGTTCAAAAATGAAGAGGGAACCAAGTTTACTTTCCTAGACTCGTTAAAATTTAACAGGGAAGGTAAGGAAGAAGTTTTCTCTTGTTTTCAGTAATGGCAGCCTGTCATCCTTGAACATAGCACTCTTTGTTTTTCGATATCCATGTTTCAGTGTCTACTTGTGTTCAGCTATCACTTTGAGTTTCTTACTCCTCCTCTTGTCCGTTATACCTGGGGAATTTGATCATGTCTCCTACATGACAGATAAGTCTAGTTGTTCTCTCTATAAGTTATACGCTACCTTGGGTCATCTCCGTGGTGTGCTCACTGTTCAAGGACTTTTCCCACTGTCTGTTTTATAGCCTGATCCCATCACTGTTATATCTGTTATCTATTTGTGTTTCCCTTCTTTTTCCTAGTTCCTAGTCACTCTTGTGATCCGTTGGAGGATCTGTTTCCTTCCTTATCACAGCATGGTTCCGTTTCAGCACTTCCTGATGACGAAGACCTAGAGTTTTGACGATGGTACCTCAGGATTCACTTTCACCATTGGTGAATTCCTTTGCTTTAGTTGTTGATTATCATCTATTGATTGATAAACTGTTGAATCCTTTCCATGTTCGACTTCAGCTCCCTTTATTCACATGGCTTGGATTGTATTGGTTCTTTGGGATTCTTTATGAAGACCTTAGTTCCTCTTTATGGACTAAGTTGCGCAAAATTATGTTCTATACATAGCTTCCAGATCTTTGAAGACTCATTCTTGTATATTGTGGCTTCGATCCACCTTCGTAATATACATGGTGCTATATGATGTACTCAAATATTGTAAAGAAGCTAGTGTTCCAGTAAATTGAACATAGCATCCTCAGATGTAACTTTGTGTATGACATTACTATGTATTTGTTTCAGGTACTCTCTCTGCTCCATTGGATTTCTGAGTTCCCCAAAGATGATGATTATAATGTATTTCGGCCATCGTTTCCCTCTGACCTCACACATTAGGGGGCATCTGTTATCCGCCTAAATGGCACCTCTCCGTCCGAGTGCCGACATTCCTCATGTTGGTACAAAAAAGGACATCTATGGATTGAGGTTTGCCCAGGGTACTATAGAGTGGCTTATTTTATAATACATTCTTCCTTTATCCAGCTAGTCACTTTGCCATTTTTTTTATGTTGACTTGCATTCGCGACTTTCCTTTTATGCAACTCGCGAGTCATTCGCGAGTGTCTCTTATAGCAAGTCGCGTATGTTTGTATTCGCGGGTTGCTCTTATAGCAAGTCGCGAATCATTCACGGGTTGTACTTTTATACACCCGCGAATATGTCCCTAAATAGTTAAAAATAAAAACACGCGTTAATTGGAGATTAGTTACCTCATTTAACTTAATTTCCTTAACTGCTACAACTTCCCCAACCTTCAAGAACTACCTTATTTCACCCATATAAATACAGGCCTTGGGGAGGGTGTTGATATACAGACTTGGAGAGTAAAGTTATGCTGGTGGATTGTATACAGAAGTATTTGGAGCAGTGGAACTCAGAATCCTTTGGTTGTAGAGGAGTTCTTGTTTCAGACGTTGGGTTGTAACCTTAAACTCTTTCCATTATTGATAATAAAGAGATTACTTCTTCCATATGTGTTTTATGTCTTGTGGTTTGATAAATGTTTATATTTCATTATGATATGTGTTTTACCTAACCTGCTTATATGTACATGAATCATCTTGTATCTGGAAGAGGGTTTCTTGACAGGTGAAAGAGGAGCAATGTTGAAGACTTTGGAAGTGGAACAGAGAGGAAGAGGTTAGCAAGGATCGACCTTCGTTTATCAAGTAAGTCCTTCTAACCCTCCTATTTCCTATTCTGTACTTTAGAAGTCAATTGTCTGCAAGTAATTAAGTATGTTGGTAACCCCAGACCTATGGTTATTTGGTGTATATTCCTTTACAACAGAACTGGCGACTCCACTGGGGATGCCTAGACTGCTGTAGGTTTTTCTGTCTCCTGACCAGTCTTTGCTTGGAAGTTTGTTTGTGATCTTTTGTCCTGGTTTATACTTGCTTCAGTATTCGAAAGTCTTGTTATTTTTCTTGTTTTTGAGAAAAAAATTATACCCATTCGTGAGTTGTCCTTCTAGACAGTCCCGAATGCAGGTTCACATTCGTGGGTTGCTATACTGGACAGTCGCGAGTCATTCGCGGGTTGCTCTTATAGACAGTCGCGAATACTGGTGGAAGTAGGGATTTTTAAGTTAAAGTTTGCTTGTTCTTTGCTTTAGGTAATCCCTGTTTCTGAGTGGATTTTCTTATGAATGCTGTGTGGCTTGTTTGAAGGCCTCTGTTGATCACATTTTGTGCTTTTTCGAAAGCCCTTGAGTCTTTTTGCTTGGATTATTTACTGCTTGCATGCTGAAGTAGTTGGCTTGTTTGGGTTGTGGTTTAAAGTGTCTTTGTCCAGATCTGCTGTCAAGGTCTTGGGATCTTTTTTTCCAGTCTGTCTTCTGACAGAAGCTGGTTGTCACTTGCCTTTGTAAGTCTGCAGTGATTTTTGTCATTGTTTGCACCCAAGATAGGGTTCCTATCCTTCCTTTTTGGTTGTCTTTTGTTTCGGTCAGCCTGTTTGCTTCAGTCTATTGCTTTTAGACAGTTTATTTGATTCAAGTTTTCTCAATTACAGTGCATTGTAGTTTTTCTTTTGTTTTTATAAAAGAAAATTAAAAAGAACGTATACTTGTTTTTACTGCTTTCTCCCCCTACCTCCTTCTTTGGCTTGACCTTGTTGGACAAGGTACTGAGCAGCCTTTGTTTGTAGGTTTAGATTGATACTTGGGACTTCTTGACCTTTGTTTATGTCAGTCTTTTTGCTCGGTATTTTCATTTCCAAGTTGTTGGCTTTTTTACTTTTGTAAGCTTTCTTTTCAAGAGAGGTTGATTTCTATCTTTAGGGAAACCTAGGGTTTGTTTGTGGGGTATCGAGTAGTTGTCTATTTGCTTTGCTTACAGTATTTGCTTGCATTAGTGGATAGGTTGTTTTTTCTTTTGCATTTATAAAAGAAAAAGACAAAAACACATGTTTGCTTTATCTGCATGTAGATTAGGCTTTTAGTCCAGATTGCATAGCATATCATTGTTTTTGGAAAAATATAAAAAGAATTTGTTCTTTTGTGGGTTTCAAGTTTCTATTTGAAAAAGAAAAATATAGAGAATAGTTTTTGCTTTCAGCATTTCATATCTCTTTGCGTAGTCATTTTGTTTCAACTTTTGAGTCAAAACACCACATAAGTTCATGCCATTTACCCTCTGACTAATAATAGCCCTTAAAATAAACGATATAATTTTAAAAAATTGCTAGTAAGTTTTATTTTATAGGGTCATACACCAACTAGCTCAGGCTAGACTTGTGGATTAGGGAGTTTCAACTCTCCACAAGTGTTAAATTCAGACGTAGTTGGCCAATCACTAGGTAAATCCTTTTCTAAATTTATTGTATCTGGGAATCTCCTCTCAAACGGGAGTCAAGCACTAGGCCGCGTGGAGGCTTGGACAGAGGAGATAACCCTCCGAATCCTTGCCAAAATGTAACTCAGGACTTTTACGCATCTCGGGATTCTGTCCTAGACAGAGTTTCGGGCTCAGTTACCCTGCCCATGCATACGATTTCGGCTGACGACTGTCCCCCCAGACTATCAATATAGTTAAGGTAGCCTTTAGTCTCTTTGACATCTAGGGTTCATACACAGGTACACTGGAAAGTTATCTCTGGTTAACCTTGGACGGGCTTGGAAGGTAACCCCGATAGAAAGTGTGGGAGGGCGGTGGGTGATTCCTCCGCTTGTGCCTAAGAACATCTACAGGGACGCCAAGTAACTGTCTATCAGCTTTCTTTTGGAAAGTATATCTTATACCTGTTTGTCTGTTTGGATTTAGGAATTTTTAGTGAGTGCTTTGTGGTTTGTCTGTACTTAGTTTGCCTTTAGGTGTATGCTTTGTAATTTTGGTTGCCTATCAACCTCAGACTTTGTCTTTTCTTTTGAAATTATGGCTAACACCCCTTTGAACACCAACCAAGAGATCCCCATGATGGGAACTCCTTGTAATATTCCTCTCATAGGGAATGTTGGTGTTCCCTTGATGGCCACCCTGAATCTTCCTGGATTCACCTTAGGGCTACCGGTGTGGTTGTTTTCCACTCCACTTGTCCTGAATCCTCCTGATGCTTCTCAAGTAAGCTCCTTATATCAAGAGCATCAAAACACTGATTCCCCTTCACCTGAAGTTGATTCTCCTCCTCCTTCTACCTCATGCGGTGACAGTACTGATACTAGTAACCGGCAGTCTAAAAGGGGTAAAATAATGAGGAATAAAAAGAAGGCACATAAGTAAGGGGGCACCCGTTCAACCTCTGCAAGTCAAGTTGATCTTCGCCATCTAGCATCTGTTGATCATGATGGTGGGATCCTTCCAGCCTTTCCAGGTCATGTCGGATCCAGTCACTCAGCCTCTGCAGTGCATGCTGATGGCACCCGTTCAACCTCTGGTTTTCAAGTTGAACCTCCTCATCCAACCTCTGTTGTTCATGTTGGATCCATCCACCCAGCCTCTGTTGTTCATGCTGGGGGCACACACTCAACTGCTACAAAGCAGATTGATCCTAACCATTCAACCTCTGTTGTTCATGTTGGTGGTGCCGATCCAACCTCTGAAAGTCATGTTGGACCTAGTTTCTCAGCCTCTGCAATTCATGCTGGGGGCAGTCTCTCAGCCGCTGTAGTTCATGCTGGGGGCAGTCTCTCAGCCGTTGTGGTTCATGCTGAAGACAATCCATCAGCCACTGCAAGTCATGTTGACATTGTTGCAAAGACTACCTGTTCAAAACACAAGCCCAAGTTTCCTTGTAAGCTTTGTGAGGGAGACCACCTTACTTATAAATGCCCTTCTATTACGGAGGTGCGAAGAGTTTGGAGTCATGGTCAGCCCGTTTTTGAACATCCTGGATCTTTTCAACAACCAGCCTCTCTTAGTTAGGTTGGACCCAGTCAGCCAGCCTCTGTAGTTCATGCTGGGGGCAAACTCTTAGCCTCTGCAGGTCATGTTGAGAGCAAGCAGTCAGCCACTGCTAGTCATGTTGACACCGTTGAGAAAACTGATCATTCGAAGTGCAAACTCAAGTTCCCTTGTATGTTATGCGAGGGAGATCATCTTACTCACATTTGCCCTGCTATCGCAGAGGTGCGAAGAGTGTGTTCCAAGACTCAAGATTTTCCCTCTCCTGAACAACCTATAGTTTCTCAACAACCTACTCAACCTTTGGTTGATCAAGTGGTCGAACCAATCTCAGATTTGGTCGAACCCACTCTTCTTTTGGAGAGTGATCCTAATGTGATTGAACCAATGTTATCTTTGTTCAATCCCACTCTCCCTTTAGAGAGTGACTTTCATGAATCGGTTGAATCGAGTTCAGTATCGATCAATCCCACTCTTCCTTTGGAGAGTGAAGTGTCTACTAGTCACATTTTCTTCACTGCCAGTTCAGAACTTACTGAACAAGGGGGCACTGAACTTGTTTTAGATCAACCCCCACCAAGCTCTCGGATTGCTTCCTTTGATTGGGATAGCCTAGTGGAGCCATGCCTTCCTTCTATTGAACCTTTCCAGATAAAGGTCAAAGTTGAACCATATACGATTGCTCATTGTATTGTTGATGAAGGAGCCTCAGTTAGTATTTTGTCTGCTCGTACTTGGCGACGCATGGGATCTCCCATCCTTGTGTTAACTGCTAGTCAGTTACTGGCATTTGATAGAAGAACTTGTATAGCCTTGGGAATTCTTGCTCAAACACCTGTTACTTTGGGTGGGAAGACCGTCTTAGTTGACTTCATGGTGATAGAAGACCCCTTGGACTTTAATATGCTCCTTGGACGTGATTATGTCTATACCATGCAAGCTGTGGTGTCAACATTATTTCGTGTGATGTACTTTAATCATGGCGAAGAAATTGTCACTATCAATCAGTTGGATTTTCTTGATCCGTTTCCTGACCCAACTAGAGACCAAGTCTTTCCTTTATTGATTCCCAGTGTTTCTATAGACACTACCCCATCACAGGTGAACTATGTGGCCTCTTGTCCTTTGTGTTCAATTGCTACTAAGAAGCAGTCTCTGTTTTCATGCTTACCTTCTCGGGACTTGGTCCCAGCAGTTGACCAAGTGACTCATCCTATACAGAATGTAGAGCCTTCTCTCCACTCTGGTGATCCATTTGAAAGTTTAGATATGTGTCCTATCTCGGATGATCTCCTTCCTTTGGATGAAGTCTTCCTAGAGTCTTTGATACAGTCTGACCTTCTTTTGGATGTTGGTTCAGTTGTGACTAAGCCTAACCCTGATTTGCCTAGTGAGCCTAACCTTTCTTCTTATGTTGGTCTTGTTGAGTCTTTTGACTCTTCCTTTGAACAGCAAGTCAGTGATCCTGATGAGTTTGATTTTTCTTATGAATTTTTCAAATCCTGGGATATTGAGTTTGTTCCTACAGACTCTATCTCCCTTGTTGATTTTTGCTCTCCTTCTGAGGTTGATCTTATTGATTATAAACCCTCGAGCTTTGGTTCTATAGAATTTTCTACGGTTGATTCTACCTTGACTTTACCTTTTATAGAAGATAGCAAAGTCACATGTGTTTCTGCCAAAGTGACCCGCATCGGATCGTTTCTTCTGCATATGATTCTGGTGTTGTTGTTTCTTGGAGACAGGATTTTTAGTTGGATTCACAACTGTTTTCTGACCTTGCCTTGTTGTTCAAGTTATAATTGCATTTGCATGTGCCCTGCTCGCGCTTTTGAGCCTGATGCCGGCTTCCACGCTTTTAGCTCGTTGTATAAGCCCTCATCTTTGTTCTCATCGTCGTCCAGCCTTGTATCATTTTGCCTTTGCAACTTGACACCCTTTACCTTGAGGAGACATTCCCCGAGTGTCCTTATCTTTCTCACTTTCCTTGCATTATGCATAGGTTTGTTCCTTGCGCTTGGAACTAGTTTCACCTGTCTATGACACTCGTCTCCTCACATTTAGAGCATTCTTTCTGCTCTCCTTCGAGCTCGTTAAAAACAGGTTTGAGGCCGCGAGTTGACTTTTCCGGACTCGTTAAAACTTCACGGGAAATATTTTTAGTTTCTTTAGGCCCAGGTCTGACTCCTCAAAATAGACTTGACTGCCGAGTAAACTTGTCCATTCAGGCTCGTTAAGAATATGTGAATGGGCATCCACATTGGTGGTAGGTTATCACTTTCTCGGACCATGTGGAATAATACGAGAAAGGATCCCTCTCTTTTCTACTAAATTGAGAAGAGTATTCTCAGGCATAGGTTTATCTCTTTTCCGGACCTGAGGGACTAAACTTACAGAAAAGGAACCCCCGGTATGAGCTTAGTTTTCTCTTTTTCGTGCTCTGGACCAAAACATGAAAAAGATTCCGAGTGTACTTTATGTCTTTGTCATGCTCGTTAAACCGTAAAGAACAAAGCATCAAGTTTATTGTTGTAAGCCCATTTCTCGTAATCAAATGGATCTTTCCGAGTGATCTTTCCTTCCTTCACACTCGTAAAACTCAGGCTATATGTTGCTTTTGAAGGAGCGTTGGGTAGTCGGTAATTTAACCTTTTTCGGACCTTCCTGACTAAGTACGAAAAAGGTGGGCCTTTTCTTCTTCGGAAGTTAAGAGAGTTCTTCTGTGGTTTGTTTTATACTTTTTCGGCCTCCGGAGACTAAATTGTACAAAAAAGGACCCCCCTGGAGTCTTCTTTGGTGTTTTCAGACTCTCTAAACTATGAAAACACCGTCGAGCATGTACTACTTTGGGCTCTTAAAATCCACGAATTAGTGTTTTATCAAGCATTCTTCTTTATTTTCTTCGAGCTTGTCAAAAATGAAGATGGTATCGAGTTTTCTTTCTTGGACTCATTAAACTTTTACAAGAATGAGGGCTACTATCAAGCATTATTTTTCCATCTTTTCAAGCTTGTTCAAAAATGAAGAGGGAACCGATTTTACTTTCCTGGACTCGTTAAAATTTAACAGGGAAGGTAAGGAAGAAGTTTTCTCTTGTTTTCAGTAATGGCATCCTGTCATCCTTGAACATAGCACTCTTTGTTTTCCGATATCCATGTTTCAGTGTCTACTTGTGTTCAGCTATCACTTTGAGTTTCTTACTCATCCTCTTGTCCGTTATACCTGGGGAATCTGATCATGTCTCCTACATGACAGATAAGTCTAGTTGTTCTCTCTAGAAGTTATACGCTGCCTTGGGTCATCTCTGTGGTGTGCTCACTGTTCAAGGACTTTTCCCACTTTCTGTTTTATAGCCTGATCCCATCACTATTATATCTGTTATCTATTTGTGTTTCCCTTCTTTTGCCCAGTTCCTAGTCACTCTTGTGATCCGTTGGAGGATCTGTTTCCTTCCTTATCACAGCATGGTTCCGTTTCAGCACTTCCTGATGACGAAGACCTAGAGTTTTGATGATGGTACCTCAGGATTCACTTTCATCATTGGTGAATTCCTTTGCTTCAGTTGTTGATTATCATCTATTGATTGATAAACTGTTGAATCCTTTCCATGTTCGACTTCAGCTCCCTTTATTCACATGGCTTGGATTGTACTGGTTCTTTGGGATTCTTTATGAAGACCTTAGTTCCTCTTTATGGACTAAGTTGCACAAGATTATGTTCTATACACAGCTTCCAGATCTTTGAAGACTCATTCTTGTATATTGTGGCTTCGATCCACCTTTGTAATATACATGGTGCTATATGATGTACTCAAATATTGTAAAGGAGCTAGTGTTCCAGTAAATTGAACATAGCATCCTCAGATGTAACTTTGTATATGACATTACTATGTATTTATTTCAGGTACTCTCTCTGGTCCATTGGATTTTTGAGTTCCCCAAAGATGATGATTATAATGTATTTTGGCCATCATTTCCCTCTGACCTCACACATTAGGGGGCATCTGTTATCCGCCTAAATGGCACCTCTCCTTCCGAGTGCCGACATTCCTCATGTTGGTACACAAAAGGACATCTATGGATTGAGGTTTGCCCAGGGTACTATAGAGTGGATTATTTTATAATACATTCTTCCTTTATCCAGCTAGTCACTTTGCCATTTTTTTATGTTGACTTGCATTCGCGAATTTCCTTTTATGCAACTCGAGATTCATTCGTGAGTGTCTCTTATAGCAAGTCGTGTATGTTTGTATTCACGGGTTGCTCTTGTAGCAAGTCGCGAATCATTCGCGGGTTGTCATTTTATACACCCGCGAATATGTCCCTGAATAGTTAAAAATAAAAACACGCTTTAATTGGAGATTAGTTACCTCATTTAACTTAATTTCCTTAACTGCTACAACTTCCCCAACCTTCAAGAACTGCCTTATTTCACCCATATAAATACAGGCCTTGGGGAGGGTGGTTATATACAGACTTGGAGAGTAAATTTATGCTGGTGGATTGTATACAGAAGTCTTGTGGTTTGATAAATGTTTATATTTCAGTATGATATGTGTTTTATCTAACCTGCTTATATGTACATGAATCATCTTGTATCTGGAAGAGTGTTTCTTGACAGGTGAAAGAGGTACAATCTTGAAGACTTTGGAAGTGGGATAGAGAGGAAGAGGATAGCAAGGATCGACCTTCATTTATCAAGTAAGTCCTTCTAACCCTCCTATTTCCTATTCTGTACTTTAGAAGTCAATTGTCTGCAAGTAATTGAGTATGTTGGTAACCCCAGACCTATGGTTATTTGGTGTATATTCCTTTACAACACTCTAGGAGCTTGCTTAAGGCCATACTTAAGGCCATATAAGGATTTATTAAAGAGACAAACAAGGCTAGAGTTATTCTGAACATATCCATGAGGTTGTTTGATGTAAATTTTCTCATGTAAATCACCATGTAAGAAGGCAGACTTGACATCCATTTGATGGACTTCCCAGTTATGTAAGGCTGCAAGGGAAAGAACAAGGCAGATGGAGTTCCTTTTTGCTACAGGGGCAAAGGTTTCATTGTAGTCAATCCCTTCAACTTGGGAAAAACCTTTGGCAACTAACCTTGCCTTATTCTTTCAACATTTCCATCTGATACATACTTAGTTCTATAGACCCATTTACATCTGACAAGTTTTCTTCCTTTTGGAAGAGGAACAAGATCCCAAGTATCGTTCGCCATTAAGGAATGATATTCTTCATCCATAGCTGCATCCCAATCTAGATTTCCTGAAGCTTCTGCAAAAGTTTTTGGATCATGATTCTCGAAAACTTGAGCCAAAAGAGAAGAGGCTCGTTGAAACTGAGAACCTGTTCGACGTTGATCTCTAGGATCACCGACAAGATCACCAGCTGCTTCACATGTTGAACGGACCCATCGAGGAAGTATTGGTGCTGGTGCAATTGGAGGAACATGCGCAGGTGGAGGTGGATTTTCATCCTTACTGTCATAATCAGAAACTAGAGTTGGAAACCTGTCAAGGAAGTTGGAAGAAGAAGAAGAAGACACAATCGCCGAATCAGGCTCGTCGGCCAAAGATGGCACACCTGCCAAGTTAGGCTCATAGGCCAAGAGATTTTCATCAAATTCAACATCTCTTCTAATGATTATATCATGTGAATGGGGTTGAAGAAGTCTATAACCTTTTACATATTCAGAATATCCAACAAATATGCACTTTTCACTTTTAGGCTGCAATGCTTTCTGTTTTTCATCCGGAATGTGAGCCCATGCTTCACAACCAAACACACGAAAGTGACTTACATCTGGTTTAATTTTACACCAAGCTTCTTCCGGTGTTATACCTTGTAAAACTTTACTAGGTGTGCAATTAACTATGTAATTTGCACAATTTATGGCCTCAGCCCAATATTGAACACTTAGTCCCTTAGATTGGATCATACAATTAGCCATTTCTTTTAAAGTGCGGTTCTTCCGTTCAGCTACACCATTTTGTTGAGGTGTATATGGAACAGTGTGGTATTGTTGGATTTCTTGTTCAGTGTAGAAAGTACTGAACTTGTTGTTAACATATTCTCCTCCATTGTCAGATCTTAACTTAATAATTTGATGACTGGATTGTTTTTCAACAAGGGCTTTGTAGGCCAAGAACATGTTAAATACTTCGCTCTTAAGTTTTAGGAAGTAAACCCAAGTACCTCTGGAGTAGTAATCAATGAAAGTTAAGAACTATTTGAAACCAGAAAAGGAAGCAGATGGAAGAGGACCACACAAGTCACTATGCACAAGCTCCAAAGGAACCGAGGCGTGCCAAGAGGCACGTTTGTCAAAACTGTCCCGATGATGTTTTTCAAGTACACAACCAGAGAAAACACCATCCTTGCAAGATACCATTGGAAGACCAGTCACCATATTGTCTTTACATAGTTGTTGCAATGAGCGATAATTTAAATGACCAAATCGCTCATGTCAAAGTTTGCTCAAGTTATCGCTATGAGCAACAAAAACTGAAGGAAAAGGTGATGACCCGAAGTTGTTAAATTTGTACAACCTGGTAATATCATTAACAGTTCTAGTAGCAAGGACATTTTGAGGATTTTTAAAATCCTTGATTACAACTTGGTGAGGTGTAAAATTCATAGTTTTACCTTCACCTGAATGAGTGATTTGATAGACTGATAACAAATTGCAGGAAATTTTTGGAACACATAGTACATCACTGAAATGATATCTTACAACACTTAGAGATCTATCATCACCAACAAATATTTGTTTGGTGTTACATTCATGCATAGTAGAAAATATAGCTTGATCCTTAGCCATATGATCATATGCTCCAAAATCAATGAGCCATTCATTTGAAGTAGAAGAAGAAGATGCAGTATAAGAGTAACCAGAAGCACAAAGTGCATGTCCATGAGAGTTAGATTCTGAAGACGAATCTAGGCTGATGTGGTGCTTCTTCATTGCTACTTCCAAGGCTGCCATCTTCTTAAAACATTTTTTTGCTTGGATCCTTTGTCATTTTTTAAAGGAGGAGCTAACTGAGAGGGTTTGGGACCCTTGTTGTTTGGCTTATTATTGCGAAAATTCTGTTTCTTTGGAGGCTTGGACTTTTCTTTTTGTTGGTACAATAAGGCTTTCCCAGATGTATCTGCATTGTTAATTATTCCAAGATGAATGAGCTTATCTTTCTCTCTAATTAAGGAATCACAAAAGGATTCAAGGCTAGGCTCTTGATAGCTAGTTGCAGTCAAGGATTCTTTCATGGAGTAGAATGTAGATACAAAAACAGAATATGCAGGTCCAAGTTTTGAAAGAATATGATAAATACATTGTTTGTCTTCTTTCTTAATCTTGCATTCGGCACATAATAATCTAAGAGTTGAAGTTATGCTTGATCAAAGAAAATGTTGAAGATGTCCCCACTAGTGACATGGCAGATATTAACTTGACCAACTAAAAAGAAGAAGAAATCCCCTCTTCCTAAGATCAACCTTTGACAATCACTTTTACAATAAAGTTTCTTTCAAGTGAATTACTTTTGTAGAATAAGTGATGTTTACTTTTACAATAATGTGACTTTTAAATAGTGCGGCAATAAATTAAAAGACTTAAGTGACTCACTTTTATTTTATTTTATTTATATGAGATTTGCATGCACTAAAAAGTAGCTTGATAAGACTTGAACTCAAGACTTATCAAGGTGTAAAGCAACTTTGGACCAAGTGAGCTAAGTTTAAAAGGTACGCAAAAATATGGAAAGAGAAAGGGGATTTTTTTTATTTATTATTTATTTTTTGTAACTCTTCTCTGTCGTTTTCCTCGCTTGCTTTCTTTTTCTGCAAATCACAAAAAAAAACGGAAAACAAAAACAAAAAAAACTTTATTCCACACAATGGGGTTAGATCTTGGTTAGCTTTCCCGGAAAGTCTACGTTTTCAAGTTTTCTCGTTGTTTCTGATTTGCCGTGATCGCACAAGGTGCACGACAAAGAGAATACGTAGCCGAGAAGACAAGAAAAAAACCTTTCCTTTATTGTTTCTGATTCGTCACGATCGCGCAAGGTGCACGACAAAGAGCATATGCAGTCCAGGAAAACAACAGTCCAAAACTAAAACATAACAGATCTAATAATAAACTGATAAAATATGAGAGATTTAAAAAAAATTCGTCACTGTAACATTATACCTTGAGATTTGCCGAAAGGGGTGTTTCTGGAGCAAAAGGAAATGGTTTTCGGTGAAACGAAAACTATTTCCCAATGGAAACGATGCTCCAGACATAATGGAACAGCTCCCATAGGCCAAAAATACACAAAAAATACAAAAACAGAAACCCTTTCAAAGTTTCGGCAACATCGGTTCCAGATCTTGATCAAAACCGAAAGCGGCTCTTCATAAAAGTTCTGATACCATGTTCGGGTACACAGTGTACTCCCAAAATATTGAACACCTTCAGAAACTGCTTCACACAAATAGATCACAGATCAACACACCAATGTTTGTCACGTGGTTAAAACCCTCGAGAGGGAAATATTCCATGGCCCCAGCCAAATAGCTACTTGGAGCAATTTATTATGGAAAAGAAAGAAAGTTACATGAGCTTCTCATAATCGATCAACTAGCCAAGGACCCTCTATGCTCTTTAAATAGAGATCATAGACCAATTGGGTGTTAAACCACAGATCAATGGTAGGTATGATCTAAGATAAGTTGAACCATCGGATTACTCTATGTCTAGAACATATCGTAACCGTCGGATTAGAATATTTACAAATGCATACTAATGCATACTAAAGAAACACACTTTTACCTAACGGATATATTACACAAGTTGATCTTAACTAACTCCTAAGTGTCTAAATATCCTAACAACTAATCTCACACCTATTGATTAGTGCGCAGATCCGTTGCTTGTCCTTATTTGAGACTATGTATCTCATTGTTCAATCACTTATTGGCACTAGTTAAATATTGGTGATAGGGTAGTGTACTTATTAGGGATTCACTTGTGACATAATCATGGTAATTATACTATGGTTGATACATAACATGATAGATAGAGTTGAACAAGCTCATTATTATGTATACATGGTGTTAACTGTTTATAAACTCGATACTATGCTTACTTGTACATTAATATATAGTATATATTATGGAAACATAGGTACCATTCATCATAAGTAGTGAGCTTAGAGCTTATATATGGAACTACTTGACCCTTTTAAGGTGAAGTAAGGTGAAGAGTAACATTATGGATATCGTACTTGATTCCTAGGTATTTATGTCCATATTAGACTTATCTCTCTAATTGGGTAGTGTATGATTCAATATTCCTATGGATACCGTAAGAATAGAATAACATTAACATTACACATATTAGGAGGATATACTATCTTTTTATATTAGGGAAACACCATATATAATGTATAGAACATGATATCCTTATATTAGAGTCATTACACGTGTACATGGTTTGTAACAAGCTAACCTCTTGCTTCTGATATCAATATCATAGGAATAGAGCCAATCACATGGGGTTATACTAGTACTATAATTTCATATGTTACCAATATAATATAAATAGTTCTGATATCATGTTCATTAACTAGAATGTTATAATCAATACGGTATAATACTAAACAAGCATAACTAAGAAGGAGTAAGCATAACCAGTAGCTTGAATAAGCTTACACATATACTAAGAAGTAATGAATCTCACTGAACCTAGAATTAGGTATGAATGTTGTATTTTCCCACATTCAACCTAGAATTAGAAATGAATGTTGTTTTAGGGCTGCTTGAGGCCATAAGCAGACCCATAATTGCCCATAGTGTTGTAAAAAACGTATTTCTGGGCATGTTTCAGTCTTAAAAGTTGATGAATAACAACATAAAACTAGCTTTGGTAAGTTCTAGTCCAATTTTGATGGTTAAAGCTCCAATTGTGGGCATGAGAAGGCATGGTAAGAGAACTCAATTCTCATTTACAAACTATTTGGAGGGGTTTTGAGTGCATTGTGTGCCATAGTCATAAAAGCCTTAAAAAGGCCTTAAACGAAATCCCTACACTTTGACTGTGTATGCATGCTTTTTGTGTATGCTAGCAAGCATACACAGTCAATGAAATTTGATGTGTATGCTTGCTAGCATACACAACAATCAAGAAAAAATTTCTATTGTGTATGCAAGCAGGCATACACAAAAAAAAATTGCTTGCTTTGTTGTGTATGCTAGTAAGCATACACAGTCAATAATTTTTTTTGTGTATGCTTGCTAGTATACACAGCAAAAAAATTTGCTTGCTTGTTGTGTATCGACTTTCTTAATGTGCTTGGAGGATCAACTTTGAGATTCAAGGACTAGAGCCTAGAGGAGGTAGGCATAGAGTTCTATTGATGAATATGACTCTAATATAGGAAATGATTCTTCGACATGTATGATTTATGATTTATTCACAATCATTTTTTGAAATGTCCTTTCTCATCGAAAACTCTTCCCCATTTCCCAATTTTGTGCAACTTAGAATCTAACCATAACTCTAAATCTATAATATGAACCCTAACTTCATGCTTCTAGGTGTTCAGCTAATACCACTACTGTAGTTGCACATGACCTTGAGGAGTCCAAGCTTGAGCGAGATGATGGTGCCATTGCTAGTCTTGATTCTAGTTATAGAAGTGGTGATAAGTTTGATGATTGATCATTTTGATCAATGACATGTATGATGTATGATCATTGATGTATTTGTATGATATTGGCATCATAGCATGTTGTTTTTTTGGACTCTACAAACTATTTAGGCCTCATTAATTATTTATTTTGTTCTAGATATGTATTGCATTGTTTCACAATAGACTTTGTGTTATCTTGATATATTCACCCTCTAAGATATATACATGACTAGACTTTGGATATTTTGTCTCTAATGTTTTGGAATCATGGATTATGACCTTTAAAATATTGTTTTTTTTTAATTTAAAAATTTTAAGCATTTTTTAGTATACAGATTCATTAAATTCAAATGAGTTGAGTCATTATTGATTCAAAGTCTTAGTCAAAGTTCCTAGTAAAAGTTGATCCTCAACTGATTTAGGCTCTTAGAGTTATTAAAACATCGATAGACATTGTGAGAGTACATTAGTATCTTTTCCTGATACATTAATTATTAATAATTATGTTGATATTTAAATATATTATTTTCATGTGTATATTATAAATAAATAATTTCATAAGGATTGTGTACATTCAAGCCTCAATTGAGTTAAATAAATTGTTGAATTGTTCCATATGTATAAATGTGTAGTTGGTAATTGATGAGTAAAATATACGGTGTAATCTCGATATTCTTTTTTATTCTTGGCATATATATGCACTCTTGGAAGATGTGAATGCTACTACCTACACATTGTGATTTGTTTGGCATGAAGGATCAGTACAATATTTTCATGGTTGCATTAGTTGTTTTCTCATGTTTAAAATAAATATCACTCAATCTATTTTGGGTAAAAGATTGCTGTTGAAATACCAAAGGAAAAACATTGTATTGATGTTGCATATTTGTTGGAAAAGCTAGATTGCATATTCGTTGAAAAAGCTAAATTATAAATAGGAGGAAGTAAAATTTTATAGTAATAAGAAGTTGAAAGCAACAATGGAAGATGACACTAATAGGCATAAATTTGTTGTGTATGCTTGCTAGCATACACAACAATCAAGCAATTTTTTATGTTGTGTATGCTAGCAAGCATACATAGCAAACAAATTTGCTTGCTTTGTTGTGTATGCTAGTAAGCATACACAATCAATAAAATTTGTTGTGTATGCTTGCTAGCATACACAGCAAAAAAAATTTCTTGCTTGTTGTGTATGCTTGCAAGCATACACAACAAATTTTATTGACTGTGTATGCTTTCTAGCATACACATCAAGCATGCATACACAGTCAATTTTTGTTATTTTGAAGAACGTTTGGTCCTTTAGTTTTGTTGACATTATGAATCATGATGAATGTTATGAATTTATGACTGAAATTTAAATCCATTGATGTATCACAATTCACTATGATATCATGTTACTATGTTAGTGTTATTGACAAGTTGACACATGTTAGATAGTATACTTTATTTAATTTTTATGTTAATGTTAGTAATAAGTATGTTAATGTTGTTAACTTGTTTATATCGTTGTATCAGTATGACATTCATTTTTATTTCAGTCTGAAAATTACATGCTATGATGTTGATGTATCAGTATGTGAAGCCCTTATTGATGACACATTACACCATATAGTGTGACACATTACCCCTATATTGTGGTGCATTACATGTTATGTATGTAGGCTTGGGTCTAATAGTTGGTTTATTAGTTGTTATTGTACACCATTATGTCCTATATATAGGAAGGAGATATTCTCATTTATATCATCATATCATCTTGTATTGTCTTGTACATTGTGTAAGGAGGTTCCTCCCTCGAAGAGGATTGATATTTATCTCTACTACTCATATTTTAGGTGTGGATTACTCTCATATTGTCTATTTTTTCTCTTTTTATGCTATATCAGGGATTTGGTTGCATAACATTTGGTATCAGAGCTCTCTCCTCGGGACTAGCTTCTGTAAAACAAGTTATCTTGGAACTTTCACTACAACATTTTTTCTACAAGGAATTAGAGATTGAGGTTAAAAAACCTCTTCCAAAATAAGTCGATCTATCTCCAGTAAAAAATTTAGATCCTGATCCATTACAGTTTCGGATATAAGTGCAGAGAAAGCGAGGGTTGTTAGACTAGTCCTACAGCTAGTCTAAAACAGGTGTTCTTGGGAAAAAGGTCATATTTGAGGAATCAGAGATCCAAATGGAGTGAGTCTAGTTGCATATGAAAGGAGATGGACCAGGGTATATCTGGTAGAATTTTTAGATACAGAAACAAAACAGTGGACACATGGAATATAGTACATGTTCGCTCTTCTAGATAGGCCAAAAATAAGAGGTTTTGGTATATTTGCAATAACGTTTTTTTGGCTCATCCAAATCAGGTCAGATATGTGGCATTGGAAAGAGGATAGATCAAGGTACTACAAGAGGAAGTTTCAGCCTCATAGGATTTACAATTCAAAAATTAAATTCAGTTACCAGTCGGCCCTAAAACAACCTCCCAATCAGTGATTGAAAAAGGTACGCCATTTTGCATTTGAATAACTTTTAGTAGAAGGATATATTTGTGGTAAAACATAGGGTGTGATATTGTTAAAAATTCCACAAAAAGGAATTGGAAATAATAACACTCCACTCAAAACCCTAGAGGGTTCATCCCCAACCTACGAGGAAATGGAATACATTTCTTTTAGAGTGTCCAAGTTGGAAGATATGATTAAAGAAAGTGTGAAAATTGATGACTTTTATAAATTAAAAAAGAAGATGGTTACTAAAGAGGATCTCAAAGGGATGCCTAGTAAATAATATCTCCAAGACCTGAAGGATTTTATCAAGGATATCAAACATAACTTTGTTTCTCAACTATCTACTCAAGAAGAGGATAAGGAGGAACACGATGACTTATTCCAGTCACGTTTGGAGAAAATTGAAAAACAATTGGAGAGTAGAAATTTGGAGTCCTCAAAAGTTGACGATTTACTACAACATCATAGGTTCAATTCAAGTCCAAGAGACTACTTTATCCCTAAGATTGACATGCGAAAGTTAGATGGCAAGGATCCAATCACGTGGATTTTTTAGATGGAGCAATTCTTTGATCTACACCAAGTCCCCACTATGCAAAAGGTAACTATTGCATCCTTGTATTTAGAACTTGATCAGTTTGTATGGTACCAATGGCTTTATGACCGTAAAAAGGAGTCTATTATCTCTTGGTCTATATTCATCGAAGAATTGATTGCACATTATGGGGAGATAAATAGCAACACCTTCTTCAGTCAATTGGTAAATCTCAAGCAAGAAGGGTCAGTTACATATCATATCAAGCAATTTCAGCAGTTAAGTCTCAAAGTGAAGAATATTTCAGAAGAAAATTTATTAGATCTCTTTATTGGAACCTTGGAAGATAACATTCAACATGAGGTGCATCTCTTTGAACCATCATCGCTAGAGAAGGATTTCATGATGGCAAGGAAGGTTGAAAATAAAAATATGGAAATGAATACTAGAAAGGCCTTCTCCAACACATATAGAGAAAATAATGTTCCTTCTCCTAAACCACCACAAAGGTTCACACCCCAACAACTAGATGAAAGAAGAGAAAAAGGATTATGCTTTAATTCTGACAGCAAGTATAGTAAGGGTCATAAGTGCACTGAGAAGAAATTATTCTACACAGATTATGAAGAGGAAGAACGAAAAGAAGAGGAAGCATCTCAAGAAGAGGTGACTTCAAAAGAAATAGAAGAAGATACTTCAGAAGAAATTAATCCTACCATATCTTGTCATGCATTGGCTAGAATTAGCACTCCTCAAACTCTCAAGATAGAAGGATACATCAAAAAGAATAAGGTAATCGGTGACAAGCTACCAGTTCAAATGATGTTACCAGAACTTGACGAGGAAAGAAAAATCATCTTGGAGCCTGAAGAAATTACTAAAATATGATCTAGACAACTTCGAAATCGATCAATTACAGAGTATCTCATTAAATGGAAGAACTTACCCACAGAAGATTCAACATGGGAAGATGAGTCCTTTATACAGCAGCATCTAGAACTACTTCAACGTTGAGGACAACACTTTTTGAAGGGGAGGGGCATGTTAATCCCTTATTGATGACACATTACACCATATAGTGTGGCACATTACCCCCTATATTGTGGTGCATTACATGTTATGTATGTAGGCTTGGGTCTAATAGTTGGTTTATTAGTTAATTTTATTGTACACCATTATCTCCTATATATAGGAAGGAGATATTCTCATTTATATCATCATATCATCTTGTATTGTCTTGTACATTGTGTAAGGAGGCTCCTCCTTCGAAGAGGATTGATATTTATCTCTGCTATTCATCTTTTAGGCGTGGATTACTCTCATATTGTCTATTTTTGCTCTTTTTATGCTATATCTGGGATTTGGTTGCATAACACAGTATGATGTAACATGTTAAATTGTTAATGTATGATTCATGAATCTATAATTGAGGTCTGTAATGCATCTAAAGGCTAGAACTGCTCCCAAAATGTTGTTTAGAGGCTTAGAACAGTTCATATAATGCCTAGGTTTGGGATTTATGGATGTTTTCATGCCCATATCTGTTACTCTCATGCTATATTTTCCCACAACCATCCCATCATTAGAAATGAATGTTGTTGTAGGGCTGCTTGAGGCCACAAACAGACCTAGAATTGCCCATAGTGCTATAAAAATGGTATAGAATTGTCTAAAAAGTAATCTTTGTCATAGGACAAAGATTTCTAATCCACTTACCAATTACAAGCAATCTTTGTCATAGGACAAAGATTTCTAGAATGCCTTTGCTTGTAATTGGTAATTTCTAGAACGCCTTTGCTTATTTCCTAGAAGATTAAGTTTAAACTCTTCCTAGATTAACAAGTTTCATAAAAAAGAACTATAAAGATAACCAACGGGTTTTTTGTTCTTCTCATAGAGATGAATATTTTAGTTTCGAAATGTATATGAATTATATGCTTAGTGGGGACGAGTACTAAATGCACATGTATCCATATGATTTTATATATGGAAGGCCTTACATAACCCCTCTAAGTTGGAATCACTTAAAGTACAATGATTGTTTATAGAACTATGAGAATACAAAAGGGGACTGATTTCCCTGTAGCTTATTTAATGGTGTCTCCCACCCATCTTGAAAAGGAAATGGTTTCCTAGAGTATCAAGTTGCAATTCTGCCTAGATAACCAGATTCATGAAATAGAATTGTAAAGATAATCATAAGGTTTTCCAGTTCTTCTCATAGAGATGAATATTTCAATTTGGAAATGTCTATGTCCTATATGCTTGGAGGGGAGGTTTGATGAAACTAGTAAATACTTTTTTGTTGTTGTTTCAAAAGGCTTAGCTTTATAAGTCAATATAATGTACAAAGAGTAATCCTTTACATCATTGAATTTCCTCTTACCACCACAATGAGGAAGGCAATCATATCCAACTGGGTTGTAATAGTAGAGGACACAATGTACTCTCCTAGAACGGAACTTAGCATAAATTTGAGCTTCCTAGTATTCCAAAAAACTTTGGAAATCCATTCAATTGAAACCCTTTTTACGATCCTAAAAGTTGCTTTATATCGCTTTTTCCATGAATAGGATAGAGTAGTGATCCAGAGGAGATGACAAATGGACACCAATAAATTTCACCCAGAACATAGCATAATTGCTTCTCAGCTCACAGAATTAGCCCAGAATTGGCTCTCTGCTCATTCTTTGCTGCTAAAACACGCCCAAAACTACTGTTCAATTGCATAAGTCAGCCCAGAATATGGATAGGATGATGCTTTCTACTACTAGACATGAGTTCAAGCACCAATAGAAGCCACTTCAAACTTTTGCTTCCACCTTTTTTTCCCATGAAAGATGGCACCAGAAAATTATTAATATATAGTGGTGTAAGATTTCACAGTTAGGCATACATATTATGTTGAGTTCTTGGGATTAAACCACATGGAAGACTTTATAATTGTCCGACACTAGTGAATCAATTTCTTCTCAACCCCCATATAGGCCTTAAAAATTAAGAAGATGTAACTATTTACTTAATCCATGACTATGAAAAATCATGCATAGGCCTGAAAATACTACAAATGAATTGGAAAATACTGGGAGCCTTATAAGTCATAGGTCAGTTTTGTTCGAAAAGGCCAACAATAGGAGGCTTGGTTTTCAATTATGGCCGACAATCTATGCATGTTTTCATTTGTCTCTCTGCCTTCATAACAATAGTCAACAACATTTTAGAGCATCTCTGATTTGAGTTTTGGGCATGGAAGAGACCTGTAATATGGACCATCCTATGGCAGAAATGCATCAATACATTGAGTTTGTCTTCAAGCAAAAGGGGTGGGCAGAGGTTACAGGATCAATATTTCTCTGTCAGTTTTGGGCAATCTTTGACACACCATCAATGATTGACCTATAGCAAATTTGTCAAAACCCCATAATTTCCGAAAAATTTAAAACTTTGAAAATACTGATAAACTTCATTAATGCAGTCAACTAATTGTTTTAATTAGTTATATGTTAACGATTTCATAATCTGAATTATCTATTTGATTCTGTTTATCTTATAGAATAATTCTTTTTCAGTTTAATGACTTGTTTTTCTTTGCGACCACAAGGTGGAACTGTCTTGGTATTCTGGGCTTACTTAGCTTTTGAGCTAACGCAGAAAGTTTACCTGCTCTTACAGATTTACAGGTAAGAAAGATCCGGTGCTGCTTATCAATAATCATTACGCATACAGATATATGTTCGTTGCAAATATAATAGCTCTGTAAAAGAATATAAATGCTATTCAATTTCAAATGCTTTATGAGGCAAAACCATTAAATCGTTATTCTTTTTAAAGACGTCATGGAAACGAGATTCAGTCCTATCAGTATTGGTGACAGTTGCTTTCTCTCTCTAGTTGTAGTTTATAGTTTTTATTGCGTACTAAACTCTGTGATTTTTATCACTGTTTACCACGGTCATCGTGTGTACACGCCTTAATTCTTTCTTTACATGCAGACTAAAATATGGCAGGATTAATACATTCAGGGTCTATCTTCAATTGTGAACATATACCATTTACGTCATGCTAGATTTGATTACCCATGGAATATGAAAGTAATGAGAAATAATAAAGAGTTTTTATACTTTTATTATATCTTCCAAAGCTTTAAAAGTTTGAAGGAATTATCTCTTCGTTACATACTGCTATCAATTAAACTAAGTTAGTGTGAAAGAACCTAATTCTTCTGCACATAACTTATGCAGAAGATAAGGCCCAGTTATGGTTATTAATTGTCAAAGGTTACCTAGTATCAAGCCTGATAGTTACTATAATGCTTAACCTTTTTGTTTGCAAACTTACTAGTTTAAACAAAGATAATACTTAAAGGCATTACTAGAATCAATCTCATAAGATGGTTATTTATCATAACTAGGTCTTATGAACTTCCTTTTATAGTTATTAAAAGGCATATCCTTAATGGATTTTATAACCATTGAAAGAATGATTATCATGTTAGTATAATACTGGGTAGTAATATTGACCTCGCCCTTGATGAGCTTAAAGGCATAACTTTTATGTTAATGAATCTTTTGTTACATGATAAGTGGCTTAACCCTTTCCATACTTATAATAGTTTGTTGAAAGATTAATTTACAAAGTAAAAATGAAAGGTGCAACGCATAAACGAAAGGGGGTCATGGAATGGACCACGCCCACAAAGAGTTTATGGTTTAATCCTTTGACATAAGTTATAATGGTTTGATTGAATGTATACCATAATTTGTGTAGTGATGGGTCATATTAACCCCCACACCTTTGATCATTGTTATGGAATAGTTTTATAGTAATGATTCTTTGTTTACCTTATGACGTGCATGTTAGGTTGACAATAGAAGCAAGGAATATATTGGAACCTCCGATTTGCCAAATGATTGGAAATAATACTCATTGTTTCATTGCTCGTAGGGACTATATGATTCCACCCACTGCATGCAAATAATTTGATTCGTGGAAACACCGTAGCCAAGTGTTGTGTGGTTATAAGGAATTTTGCAACCCTAGTCTCGTCATTTTCCCTGTCATTCTCGACCTCCGGCTGCTCTGCTTCTGTGCTAGATGTCTGCTCTGTCACTCTGCAACTTGTTGCTGGCAATCTCTCGGCTCGACTTCTTTGCCTCCTGTACATTGTGAGCTCGCCCTGCACGTTCATGAGAAGAGAATTGTAAACCACATTGTTGCTACTTGGGCTAGGTTATTTGTTCCTCCGAGGTTTATCCTTCGCTGCTCGCTCCTTCCAGCAATCTCCAGACTGCAATGTTTTATTCACCCGCAGCCCAGTTGTGAGTGCCATGGCTTCACCTCTTGAGTTTTGTAAGGCTTTAGGGTTTCGCAGCAAACTGTGTTTTTGGTTTGAGAATCATTATGGCACAAGTGTTTATACTTGCTAGGCCAGTGACTGCAATTCTCTGTCGCTGTGGGTCGATACTTTGTAATAATACCTTCTCCCTTGCAGCTAATGAAGGGTTTACTTCTCTTCATGCTGGTGGCAGCGCTTCTTCTCGTGGGTGGTTACGTTACCTTAAAGTTCTAGGTAAGATTTTACTGATATCTTTTTAATTCTTTAATCTTCCAGTTTGTTTCAACTCTGCTTTTATACATGCAAGTTACTGATAAAATCGTGGGTGCTGTTGATACAGGTGATGGCTCGACCTTCTGCATAGTTAGTGCAAGACTGGGACAACTGCTAGCTTACGGGTAAGCCTTGGACTCTCCATGGCAGTTCTTCCTTGTCCAGTCCCTTATGGGACATTTGCTGGTTGGTCGTCGTGGCCTGCAAAACCCTCGTGGTTTTGGTTTACCTGGGTTACTTGGTTCACCATTTTTAATTGATGTTAAAACCCTTACTTTATGCGGGGTTTTCCGGCTTAGGCCGTGACTATAAAATTTGATTTTTTTGATCTGTTTACTTGTGTATAAATGTAAAAAAATGAAAGAAGGCTGTTAAAGCCTTACTTTGTTAATTTTGTTTAAAGCCGAGAGGCGTTAGAAGAGCTTAAACTCTTGGTTTTACACCTCTGTTGTAAATTTTGAGATAACGGGGTTTTTACCCTAACTTGGCAATATGAAAAAGTATTTACAGTTCCTTAAATTATCTTTTATTTACAATGCACCAGTGTAATTTATTTGGTTATTACTTATATTGTATAATGGATGGTTGAGCTCGGTGAATCGAGCATGTTTATACTCTGTTAGTTTATTTGCCTGCACGTTATTGCATTTAAATTTTACCCTGTAATATTATTTAAATACTACCTGTTAGGATATCTATACATTGTTTTTATATTATCTTTCTTTTCTTTACTCTATTCTAATAAAGTTTTTAAATATTGTTTATACTTGTTAACCTTTTGAATATAAGTAATTTAATGTTCTTACCGTTGTATTTATGTAACTGATAGTTACATCTTTTAAAGTAAGTAATTTATATTTACCTAATATTTATTATATTGGGATATGATTGTTGTTTTACCTACAAACAAATACTGTTTCTATAATTATATACATTATCTATGTATTTAGTTTATTTATAGATGTAAAATGAGAAAGTGTTTTGTTGTTTTATTCTTATGCGATCTGTACTAAATAATTTACAAGAATTCTTCTTGTATCTATATTGCCTGCTTAGATTATAATACTAGAATTTATAAATAAAGGTAATAACAATTAACTGTATTTCTTTCTTTGAGTAATTAGTAATCTTGTTTAAATTTCTTACTTGGAGTTTGGTTTCTATAATACAGTAGTTATTTGTCCTAAACAGAAGAAGAAATAAACTGTAGCTTTGAAAAGCATTTTTATTTAACCTAACACTACACATTTTAGCTATTATATTCTTTTCTTTTGTTTCAAAATAAAATAATTAGATTACTGAAATGAATGTTGTATAGAGAACTGTTTATCTATCGAAACATACTTCTGTTAGTAACATGATATAGCTTCTTTTTCCTTTACTAAAATCTGACATTCACAGTCTAGGTTTAACCCTTCACCATGTACAAAATACTATTTCTTCTGATAACAAATAAAGAAAACAATCTCATAATCAAGCTAACCTCTTATCTTAAATTTACATCATACTATTTCATTTAAATACACCACCTGTGCTAAAGTACGATCTGGATTACTCTAGATGAAGAAAAACACAGGTAGAATTTGTTTCTCATTAAGAATAATTTCATTAATAAACAAATCAAGATATTCTATCCTCTAAGTTTGACATCATAAACTGCAAATGCATCATTCAATCACACATAAATAATAACACAGAAATTAATAGATAGCAGAACCTGTTCTTAAAGCTTGGTCGACAACAGCAATGGGAGGCCATTCCTCCCTACCAACTCCTGGAGAGCACTCAAACAATGACTCCTCAGGACCCCCGAGCTTACTCTGGTCTCCCTGGCTAGAACTAGGTGCAACAAATAATTAAGTACTAGTCCTGAGACTCAATACCAGTCCTGAACTTGTCATTCAAATCTCTCAGCTAGAAAGCTGTATCAGACCAAGTTACTGCAGTTTATCTCTCCAAACACCTTCCTTACAGTTTTCCATTTTTCCCAATGAATTCCTTGAAGTGCATTCCTCCTGAATGATTCTTCTCCTGGAAAATATCTGAGCAATCTCAGCTCTCTACATTGGGTACTTTTAAAAGATTGCCTAGGTCTTTTTGGGTTAGTTGTCATTAATTGAGCCACCTGCTCTGATCCCACTTTCTTGGGGGATCATGACCCCAAATGTAGGGAAGTTGCCACCTACAACATAGGAAGTGTTTGAGGATGCTGCCACTTGTCTTTTTCTCTCCACCTAGTTCCTTCCACCAATTTGACCAGTAACACTCTTATTAACAGCTCTCCCAAGCTGTTGTCTCCACTTTTTATTTATTAAAAATAAAATATTCAGAATTAAATTCCACATCTTTTGACTCTGCTGAGTCATCAGTTTCTACTTAGCATTAAATTTAACATAATGTCTTAGGAATCAAATTAAAACAAATAACATTATTTTACAAAATTGGGGTATGTGACAAGATTCTCCATTATATGGTCTCTAAGGAATCTTTAGTGTGCACAACAACGATTATTGGTGGGAGATATTGTATTTTTATGACAAGAGCCAACTAGAAGTGTAGAAAAATTGTTACTGAGGTGACAGTGGGTAACACCCTTATGTTATAGTTGGGCTAGCTTGTTTTTAGGGGCTTAATCACACATGCTAGCTGAAGTTGTAACAAGGACTTTGTAAAACTACTTTTGGTAGAGTTCATTAATAAAACATTGATGGAGTTGATTTTGTGCCAAACTGTAAGCACAATTGCTTGTGTTTATTTTTAGCTGGCATAGCTCAAGGCTTAAATGCAACCCCATGCTTATTATGCTTGGTGCACCCATTAGATTTCCTTCTCTTGCTTTGAAGAGAAGGTAGGCCCTACCCATACATACAAAATTGTAGTTTATGTTGTAGGTTAGATATGCCCGACACTAGCAATGGAAGTCAGGCATTTCTCCACCTATATATAGACTCAAGATTCTTTTGCAAAGCATGCTTTCCACTTGTATGAGGATAGCCATTTTCCAATTCAATACTTTAAGGGTTCAATAATAAGAGCGACATACTGTTATGCAGCCTGCTTCAACCAAAATATTGGTAGATTCTTCCTTATTCACCCCTTATTATACTTAGCAAAACATGGACTTAAAAGAAGGATTCACATAAACTTTGTTGGAAATTAATGGATAGTAGTCTAGACATATCTATGCCAAAATGAATAGCACTTGAGGGATGGACTTATGAGGGATTGATGTCCAGAGAATGAATGTTTTCTCCTTGTGTTGCATAAGTAAGTATTGTGGTTTTCAAACAATTGATCCAACATAAAATTTCAATTGTGGTATACTTTGAAAATCCTACCATTTCCTTTCAGTTATAGAAATTTTCCTGATAATTCTATACATACTTTTTCACCTTAGTAGTGCCATAGGATAGCTAGGGTGTGGAATGGACATTGTAGTATAAACAAAACAATTATTCCATGACATTTTTAGGTCTACGTTTCTTTTTTCTATCCTCTATGTTTCCTCATTTCTGGCATATCCTTGCACCTTATATCTGCAAACTCAGGACTGCATTATTCATTTTTGCCAAAACCTGCAAACCCTAATTTCCTTATTGTTTGTCTATTGTTATCTTTCATATACCTCTCAACATTTGGTTGTAACCCTAAATGATGGAAGTTTTCCATTCCATTCATAAAGAATCTCATTCAATTGAACCCTAAACACAAAGAATTACATTCAATTCAACCCTGAACAATGGATCCGGATGCAACTGATACAACCTCAAAACCATAATGGCTATCGAGACAAGATTTGGACAAGAGTTTGTTGTGATGAGTTGGAAGTTTTTCTGAGTTATATGTAAGCCTACGGGTGTAGAGTAAGGAGAGAGGATTGGCCAAGAAAATGAATAATCAGACCAATGTAAACTGAAGAACTGACCTAGAAGTTATGTGATCAGGTCGATGTAGTGTTAGAAGCTCTCAGAATGTGAACTCATCTATAGAGGTTGGAGAAAGTAATGCATTTCATCGAATATCCGACATATATTCTATACCACCGAAATCTTAAATTCATTTATATGACTTTATCCATGTCTACAGGGAGCACAATATGAGTGCAGACCGTTAATCCATGGAAGCATTGAATATGAAGGCTGGCCTCCTCTCCTTCCCGTAAATTTTAGAAGGAGAAATCATTGAGGAAGGCATGATACATTTAATTTAAGAGCCTTTTGGTTTGTGCGGCATAGTATTTTTTGGTTCTTTATACTATGGGATACAACATTATCTTTCTTGTTTTAGCTGGGGATATAGAGTTTGTTTTCATCCCCTCAGGGGTGTGCTTTCTCCACCATCGATGCCTCCTTGGATAAGTTGTTTGGGCTCATTATGTTCTCTGTGTGGTATTTCTACTTCAGTCATCTTGGGATTGTGGGTTTCATCCCTCCCCTTGGGATATTTTTTGATACTTATGATCTCCACTATTTAATGGACTAACTTATTGCTAGGACTATATAAAAGTTACCTTTTATTCACTACTGAATATCAAGCTGGAGCACCTCTTTTTCTTCTGAAAAAAAAGATACAGAATATTTGCAAATGCTTTTATCACATCTATTAAGATCCGTAAACTGGGTCTTTTATATTTTTGGGTGAGGAAACAAATTAAATTAAAATAGGTACACCAATCGATATTGTAAAAAACATAGTTTGTATTTTGAGATTAATTGGCTGAAGCATTTGATATGGAACAACTTGATATCTATGTTGTGTTAAAGGACTATGTGTTGAATTGCTATACTAGGGATTTATTCATATTATTCAAGATAATAGTACCAATATTATGTCATGCTTATAAGTCTTTCCAAGTTTTTTTCTAGTATTTTGCTTTTATTTGCCAATTCTTTTGCTGGCCATGGTGCAGGTAGAACCAAACAAGTATTTCTCAGACCTCTCTTCCTCCAACGAGGGGAGTTTGGGAAGGCTAGAGGAAAGTGAGACATCTAGTAGGTCTACAAGGGATAGATCAACTAGATGTCATAAGATCAGAACAAAATTCAATAAACGCATGGAATTTTTTCTCAAAGGAGGGGGGTCATGTTCCTATGATGATGAGATAGTAGGAGACATCGAGGTGCCCTTAAGGTACAAACACCTAGTGAAACAATGGGTTCCTAGGGATCTTCCTCAAGTAAACACTGATTTTTGTATGAATGAGAGGATATATAGAATTGTACCATGGTCATTACATGGATTGAGGTTGTTTTGAGGCTTACACTATTATAACAAGCATACCCTAGGGTATGCTTGTTGCTAACACTATTATAACCATGCATTAGATGTGCGTACAATTTATAATTGTTGGGATTGTAATGGACCTCACTATGCATCAGTCTATCCTAATAGAAATAAGACCATCACCAACATTCATACAGTGCAGGAAGAAATAACGGTTGGTGACTTAGCAAGAGGGATGCCCAGGATCAATCCGGCGCTGGAAAACAGGCAAGCTGATTATCAAACTTCCATAGTGGAAGTAGAAGGTATGTTGAACCAAAAACCCATTCTATTTTAATCAACCCAGGGGCTAGCCTGAGTTATGTCTCTCCTAGTTTAGTGGAGAAAAGTAAAATACCAGTAGAAAAATTTACAAAGTCTTGGTTGGTTTAATTAGCTACAGGAGCAAAAAGAAAAGTAATTAATTTGTGAAAGATTGTATATTATTTATGAATCAGTTTGAAACTTCTGTAAATAATGAATGTACTTTCGTTATGCTCCTATGATGTGGATTGGTTGGAATAGCATCGAGTAGTGTTAAATTGTTTCAATAAAACTTTTACCTGTTTAAATAACAAAGGAGAAACGGTATTAGTAAAAGGAATTCCTTTGAAAACAACAATAAGAATATTCAATACTCCCATCTCAAGGAGTAACCATGTTGACAGGTTAATACTAGGACCTAAGTTATTAAAGGAAATGGTATTAACTGTGAAACATGTACAAGGTAATTTAAAGGTTGCACAAGACAGACAAAAGAGTCAAGCAGATCTTAAATGAACTCAGAAAGAGTTCCAGGTGGGCGAACATGTTTTCATAAAGGTAAAACCTAAAAAGAGTTCTTTAAAGTTAGGAAGTTATGCTAAGTTAGCACCCAGGTACTGTGGGCATTTTGAAATATTGTTGAGAATTGGATAGGTGGCATACCAACTGGCTTTACCACCAAATCTTAAAGTTCATAATTTTTTTCATATCTCTATTTTAAAAGGATATGCGCGTGATTCTACTCATGTTATAAATTGGAATGATGTGCAGGTGGAAGCCAAAGGAGTTTTTTTGGTGGAACTGGATTGTATCCTCGACAAGAGGGAGATCTTGCTTCGGAATCGCACCATTGGGCAGGTGAAGGTGCAATGGAAGCACCTTAGTCTAGAAGAAGAAACTTGGGAATTGGAGATTCATATGCGGGCAGCATATCCAATTCTGTTCCAGGGAAGCTCTAATGATGATGAATAAAATAACATCGAGGACGATGTTATACTTAAGGGGGTGTGTATGTCACATACCCCAAATTGTAAAAACATTTTATGTTTAAGAAGACATTATATTTTATTTTTATTGTAAAGTTTGTGATTATTGACCAAGTGGGGTCAAGGATGATTGTAATTAATTTTGTTGAATATTTTATTAGTTAATAAATAAAAGATGAGACAACCCGATTAAGGAGGTTGTTGAATGAGTGTCTACTGGTCACTAGGTGGAATAGACTCGGGTGATATTAAATTGACACATGAAAACATCCTCAACCACTTCTAGCTGTTGCATGAGGCAACTTCCCTATTTTCGTGGTCATGTTACCCAAGAAAGTAGAACAAGAGCAAGTGGCTCATTAAGTGAAAAACTAACCAAAAGACCTAGGCATGCTTATATTTACCCATTGAATCCAGCAGGGGGTTGTTCAATCTTTACTTGTGAAATTTCTGAAGTGAAAAATGTACACAAGATATTCGATGGAGGAGAAATGCAGAAGTGTTTGAGTGTGAAAGTTGTATTACAGAGATAGTGTAGCTGATTTGTTGAGTTCTTTACTGCAGAACGCAGAAGTATTACTGTTGAATACTTATGTGGAGTTGTAGGAGTTTTATATCCCATCCTCTCACCTAGTGCTTTCAACCAGGTGGACCAGTGGATAGGCTCGGGGTTCCTAAGAGAGCAGCTAAGCTATCTTCAAGAATTGGTTGGGTGGAACGAGTTTCTTAGGCTGTTTGTCTCCTCTACAATTATCCAAGTTCTAAGTTGTTCTGGTTATTATCTTTAAAGTTATTTTTCTGAAGGAATTTATGATTGTTAAAAATATTTCTCAAAAAGTATTATTGTTTTCTTTTGTTAGGAATATATATTATGTCTTAATTATTTATCAGTAAATAAATGTTACTGTTTACCCAAAAATTTTATAGTAAAAATTAGTAGGCTATCTTATTTCTCTTATCTAGAAACAACATCATATGTTCATATATAGTTTTTCTTATATTATTATGGTTGTTGAAAAAATAGTATTTCCCTAATTCTTCTCTATACACCTGTGGCAATATATATAAGTTACCGAAATAGGTATGCGTTACCACAATAAATATAACTTACAAAAATAGATACACGTTACATAAATAAATATAAGTTACATAAATAGATACATGTTACAGAAATAGATACAAGTTACAGAATTACATATAAGTTACATAAATTAACATAAGTTACAGAAATATATATATATATA
>LPNX011046771.1:98798-115100 GCA_001517045.1 Pseudotsuga menziesii
ATAGTAAATATCATTCTTTTTATTTCTAATCCAAAAACACTTAAGAACGCACTTCTTCTTAAGTTATTAATTTATAATATATTTACGATTTCTAAACCAGAGATTATCTCTGGTTTACAAGATTGGTTATTATAGGTTAAAGGTTCAAAACCTATGAGGTAAATTATTGTCAAAATTTACTCATTAGCTTTTTACAGTGGAAAGACTTTTTACTTCTACAGAAATTATTTTTTTGTTTATAAAAAGATTTAGGGTAAAATAGATGTAAATAATTATTCATATAAAGATTTACAGCTGTAAAGCTTTATGTTTTCCAAAAGAAATATTATTTAGGGTTTCCATAGTATAGTTTTTAAGCAATATAATCCATGTTAATTAACAAAGTTTCCTCAATTGGAGGTCAAGACTTCGAAACCTGTAAGGGTAAATATTTTATAGGAAGTCTATAACTAATACCTTTAAGTTTTTCTTTTAAAAATACCAAATTTCAAATTGACTCTGTGTAAATGCCTGAGTAAATAAAAAGACTAACTCCTATTTATTTTATTTCAACATACTTGTCATGCCGAAGCTTTAAGCCCAAACTTATCAAGTTTTATCCATTTAAATATCTTTAGCAAAATACCCTAGTTTAACAGAAAACAAAATTATTTATACCTTAATTAATTTATCCACTTTGACAAAGGAAAGTCTCAGTAGCTGATTAATTTATCAACGCGGATTTATTTTAAAACTTAGATAATACACAAAAATGCTAGAAGAATTAATATTAAAAGTATTTAATGCCGTAAGCAAAAAATTACACAGGTTATATATCCTCAAACGTATTTCAGTGGCTGAGTAAGTAAAAAGGCCGAGGAAGTTTCAAACATAGTTTTTACAACATGTAAAACTATTTTTTTTTAAACCCTAGGAAAATTATTTCTACCCTAAATCTTTATACAAGAGTCGCAGCCTTTTTTAATAAACCTTCAAACATTAATAATTTACCTTGATCTTTAATTACAAAAGCAGTAGCTTTTTGGTAAAACCCTAAGGGTTAGAACAAAAATGGCCAATGACCTCCATCACTATTCCAAAAACCAATCAACATTTAACCACCAGTAAACTTTGGACATTGCAATAATAATCCACAAAAAACACTTCGCCAATACTGTAGAAACATTCACAGTGAAGGTTACCTCAGGTTGAAATTGAGGCTTACCTGAGCATTCATGCCCACAACCTTCAAGCTCAAGTATTTTCCGTAAACGTTCGCATGTATCTTCTTCACCTAGCATAAAACAACCACGGCTTAGAAGTGTCAAAGTTGAGCTTGGTACAAATGACTATAAAAGAAAATCAAATGCTGGAGAATTCGTATAACTTACCAGTTTTAACCTTGAGTCTGAAAGAACAGCGTTGACAAAGAACCCGAGCTCCGACCCGCTAACGCCACAGGAACAAGAGTAAGCACCATTTTAAGAGTTGATCTTGAAGACCACGATAATGGCGGAGAACCAGGATTCAATCCTGTTGACCCACAGGTATCCAAGGGTGGAAATCATTGCAAAATACCTGAGAAGGCCAAGGCCTCTCGGCCACTCTCCTTGGCCAAAATAAACACAAGTGAAGTTGAGCAACATTTTAGGGCAATCATTTTGTACATAGGGTTTAAACCAAAACTCTTCTTCAAATGAGCAATTCCCACGTGTACTCCACTAACTCTTAAAATTTTTTCCTGATTTGTTATAGTTTGAACCTATGTACATATTAAATGTAATACTATTTACATTGTTAAAAAGAAGACATTCCAATGTTATGCATATAGTACACGACTAGGTTAGTTTATATGATATAGAAGATATGTTTAGATTAGTATATATGTTAGGCATGGAATAAGTATGCTTAGGTTGGTATGTATGTTATGCATTTTTATATATGTTAGGTTAATGCATATGATATACATTTTTCTATATGCCTAGGTCAGTTTCATTACAACAAAAACCTGTGATTAGCGTCTCTTTTAGCTTCCTTTTTAGCATCCACTATCATTTTTAGTGTATTTTTCATCATTTTTTGGACAAAGTGGATGCTTTTCCACGGGATGGCACTTTTAATGGCATTATTTGCATCCCTTTTTAAACGTTGGCGCTATTTTGGATGCTAATTAGCATCCCAATTAGCGTCCTTATTAGTGTCCCAATTAGTGTCCCAATCAGCATCCTAATTAGCGTCCCTTTTAAAAAGTTGGCATTATTTTGGACGCTAATTAGCATCCCAATTAGCGTCTGAATTAGCGTCCCAATTAGCATCCCCATTAGAACCCAATTAGCATTTCAATTAGCATCCCAATTAGCATACCAATTACCATCCCTTTTTAAAACTTGGCGCTATTTTGGATGTTAATTAGAATCCCAGTTAACACCCCAATTAGCGCCTTAATTAGCATCCCAATTAGAATCCCAAATAGTGTCCCAATTAGCATCCCAATTATCGTCCATTTTTAAAAGTTAGCGTTATTTTGGACGATAATTAGCATCCCAATTAACGTCCCAATTAGCATCCCAATTAGCATCACAATTATCATCTCAACTAACATCCCAATTAGCATCCCAATTAACGTCCCAATTAGCGTCCACAAAAGCATCCCATATAATGCTAAGAATAGCCTCAAAAAATCGTCATGAATAGCATAGCACCATATATTAATCCAGGGTTAGTGACAAGAATTGCGCCATGAATTTTGACAGGAAAAATATTCAACATAGCACCAAGCATAGAGATAGAAATTTCACCTAGAAAACATCCAACATAGCGCCAGGTATAGATCCAGGTATAGCACCTGGAATAATGCCAGAAATTTTTAAAGGAACTGCGCTAGGAATTCCACTAGGTTTAGAGCTAGGGATTGTGTTCAGAAAACATCTGACATAAAGTCAAATATATCAACGTCAATGTCATTGATCATGATTCATGTGATAGCATTTTTGTGTGATGCTATATTTTATTTATGTAGAAGGAGTTCGTGCCCACAAACAATGTAAAATTAGTGCATATCTCCCTATGATCACTAAGTGCATAGCCCCACACAACTCCAATCGAAGCAAGAATGAAGTGTGTTTCTGGATCTAATCATCGACTAAAACAATCATCGAGATCCACAACCTTTGCACCAAGAACCATACTCTATAATTCTCCTAACTTGCTTGCACACATTAAATATCCCAATTTAACATGCAAAGACACCACACCAACAAAGCTTTATCCCCAGTAGTGGCTTATGGCCTGATAGATGGATTATGAGTCCCAAATAAATGTTATGGTCTAAGACCATTTCTTTTCACATCAAACCATGGGACATGAATTGAGAACCATCCTTGGTAGTTTAAACCTAGAAATCTTAACAATATTACACTTAAAAGCCAAAATTCCTTATGGAGGACATGTATGTTAGCTAGGGCCCCATAAATGGACCATGAGCTCCTTATGAAAATATGTAATGTGAGATTTTATATGTGTACATATACCAAGGAATGGGCCTTTAAAACCATCCTTAGTTTGCTAATCCTCAAATTGATGACCATATATCACATGTATGTTAAATATTCCTTACAAAAGCTCTATGTGGTGGCCTAAAAGACCGTGCATGGACCATGGGACCTATATGGAATTCGTAAAGAATTATACCCTCCTTAATTTAAATCTTGGTTCATAACAACCATTCCTAGTGTTACAAATCTTGATATGGCCACCATATTCCTCTTACAGGTTAAATTTTTCCTATGAAGGGCTTATGTGATAACTAAGGCCCTACACATTGCCCATGAGCCATATAGGAAAATATTGGTGTAGGGATTTGTATTTTTGTGTTGGACTATTGAATGGGAAATGAGAATGACACTTAGCATCCCAAAGCTTTAAATGAGTTCCATATCCCTCTCACATGCAAAACTATGGTGGCTCAAGGCCCCACACATTGCCCATGAGCCTCAAGGACAAATGTTATGGAAAAACAACCTATATCTTGGCACCAAACCATGTATTAGACACTAAAATTAACCTCTAATGTGGAAAAACTCAAAATCACCACCATAATGCACTCGAGAGATGATATTCACTACTAATTTCCTATGTGGTTGTTGTGGCCCCATGCACGACCCATGAGCTCCACAGAAAAATGTTATGGCTCAAGACCTTGACTTTCAACCCTAAAACATTTTATGATTCTAAATACCATCAATGGTTTTCTAAAGCTTGCAAGAAACACCATATGTCACTCATATTCCAAAGATTCCCTTTGTAGAACTTGTGTGGTGGTCCAAGGTCCCATGTATGGACCATGAGATCCAAAGACAAATTCATGGGTCAATAACTTGTATTTTTGTATCAACCCTAACTTGGACACTAAGAAAAATCCCCATTATAGGATCATATATTGTTGACATGATGAAGATTCCATTTGTAAGGTCTGTGTGGTGGTGGAACATTGAAGGAATGGTTAAATTTTTAATGAAAGTGTTAGAACTAATTAAGATGCCATTTAAGGTGTAATGCCAAAATAATAATACTAATAATAAAATTTCATTTTATAAATACTTATGCGAATACAATGGACCGTTACGATGCCCTTGACCATCGCATAACATGCATCTGGATAGAAAATATCTAGTCTACATGTCAGATATGGTCATCATTTTGAAAACTATGGTTCACAGAGCTGATAAAAAAATCATATATCCCCTAAATTGCAAGATTTAGACGTATTAAATTATTATTTTAAGTATGAGATTGATAGAAATAACAATTTTATATGCTAGATATATTAGGAAACTATTCCTTTTGGAAAATCATCAAAGGGTTTCTTGATGCATAGGTTGTAGGTTTGAGACTGTTGGACAGTAAAAAAATTAATTTGCCATATATATAAAAAAATGAACTTAGGCGAATTCATGCCCAGTAAGGGCTTCCTATTTGATTTCAACTTAAATATTGTACTCGAGATATACCATTCTGATCTCGATGTTACCTTGTGTTTTTTTATCAATGTCCTTATCTTTCAGTGCAACTTGAATTGAACCAATAAATACCTTTGTAGGGGAAACCAAGAATGTGATGGGTCATTATGAAAGTACAAGCTCCTAGATAGGAATACAACCAATTCACGAAGCATCTTGTAATATGATTCCAACTTGTTAATGTGTTTATGTATAATAAGCCAAAATATTTGAAATCTATGCTTTCCTTCCTCTCTGGTATTCAATTTGATTGCTCATTCTTCTATTGAAGTGTGAGAGGGCTACCTAGATATCCTCTTAATGTCATTCATTTCTCCATTGAGTTCTTTGTAGGTTTGAGGTCTCATATATGCAAAAACTAAAGTGACTATGAATTTCCATTCTTTTCCAAAACCAACAATTGAGTTTACGATGCCAAACTAAAACAACTCCTACCCCTAATGCAAAACAATTCTCATGACCAAAATAAGAAGAGTTAATCAACACTCAAACTAGATTTGATCCACCATACTAGATTATAACTAGAGCCAATCCATAGAGCTAGAGGAAGCAACACATTGCACCTATAACCTACCTCACTAGATATATTAGTGCCCAACCACACCCAAAAACCCCCACTTTGTCGACTTTCACATATTGCTTGCTAAGAGCCAAAACTACAACTAATTTCAAAAATGAAAATAACATCTTCAAAACTCTAATTTATCTCACTTTGTTGATTTTCACATATTGCTTGCTAAGAGCCAAAACTACAACTAATTTCAAAAATGAAAATAACATCTTCAAAACTCTAATTTATTGCTACAAGGTTAATAAACCTCACCTCTTGCTTGAACAAATGAGTAGGTATTTAATGTCAATATCTTTAATTCCCATCCTTTCACCTTAATGTTACGTTGAATCTTGTCTCCTAAATTCACTTCCATTATGTTTTAGTATTCTATACTTATAATCTTCACGGGAGATGAGATATAAGAGGTACCGTATCTTATTTATACCCATCATTCCAACATCTAACGAAAATAGCTGCCTGCAGATAATGGAGGCTCTAAGATCTTGTGCTCACCAAGGTCAAGGAATTTTGGCATGGCTCGCTAAGGTACGTCGGTCTATTTTTCATCCCCATTTGTTTTCCCTTATTTGATATATGTGATGTATGTTGTTGCGGTTATTTGCATTTGCCACATCAAATTATATACTTCTTGTGCCCTGTTTTAATACTTGATTCTCATCCAAGGGTTTGTGTGAATGTTTATATATTTTCATAAGGTTTCATTTCCATTGTGTCGATTGCAATGGCTATCGGAATCTTTTTGGATTTCCCAATATGTGCCAATATTTTCTTCTTAATCCTAGAATTGCAAAACCTAGTTGTTGCACGGGGATTCTCTGAAACCCTGCATGAGAAATCAAACCCTATATAAGATATTAGTGTTTAAACCCAAGTGATGCATTTAGCCAGTTTACCAAGTAGCTCCCCAATTGATGCAGGATAGGTCGGTTCGAGCTAGTTTATGCTTCCTACAAGACTAGAACTTCATTATGGTAAAGTGCAATAATTGAAATGATACTTTGTTCAACTAACTATCTTAACAAGGGTGTACATACCCACTTCAGATTGAACTTTCAGGCCCCTATTGTTATTTCCCTCAATTACACCTATATTTCTTCCCTTCAAAGGCATCAAACTCTCTTTCTCCTTGCTTTATCAGGTTTTCCTTACTTACCATAAGCCGCTTAGGAAAAACCCCAAGGCGAGTTAAAACCTCCAACCGATCGGTCAAACCTGACCAAACTTACTGAGACGCCAACCAGAGAATGATTGACTTTCCAGATCTGATAGTAAGTCAGCCAACCAAGCATATGTGTTTCCTTGAAATATGATATGGATGATTGCTTGCAATATTGGAGTCTTTAATAATTATTTCTGATGGATAATACCTCCAAGTCGTGTAATAAAAGAGACTGTCACTATTAAGTGAATTAAACGTGTAGCAGCGTTACCTTGTGAAGGGTCTATCCTGTGTTGACAAACAAACATTTTGAAGGCCATCTACAACACTTTAATTCATCACTTGGTGACAAAGTAACTATGGTGGAGATGATATATCTGTAGCAACATTTATGGGCACACGAAGTTATTTCCTTAGTCATTTCAACGCTTTATTCCCTGGCATGTGAACTTTCTCAAATTTGATATGTTCAAATTTGATTTTGCTTAATGCATTTGATGTCATGAATGAGTTGTTAATGTAAAATATTAGTTCATGGTGACTTTCTCCCAAAACATGATAAGTGACAGTCACTTACAGCAATAGTGTGTAAATGTTTGTTAAAATGCAAATATCACATAGTTAGTTAAAATGGTCAAATCTGGTGCAATATTCTTGATTGTGTATTAATGTTGGGAAATACATATTTATGCATGAGAATATAGTTGGTATGTTGGTCCTATCATAATACTTCAATTGTTACTTTATCCAACAAACACCAAACATAAGGAAGAACGGTCTTAAAAGGGGCAACAACAGACATACCACTACTAAGTCATCAAGGCTGCTAATAAATATGTAAATTCAGCAGTACACCTCAGATGCACACAAGGAATATTTAGTTTTTCTTTGGAATACCCACACAACTCAGCCATTTTAGAAAAATAACACCCTCCAACCACTCTTGTTGTTATTGGCAAAGTATCGTGACAAATATCCCTTTCTTAGGGAAGCTTGAAGAACTCAACTCAATGTTATAGAAGGTTACAACACTTCAGGTTGAGGAGTATTGAGGAACCCTTTAGGACTAAGGACCAACCAAGAAGAAGTGAAGGATAAAATCTCTAGACGTGGGACTAGGAACATTACGGAGTCATTTTGATGGCTTGCCAATTGTGGGGAGTCCTTCGACCCCTATATTGACCAATGGAAAACAAAGAGATGGAAATCAGTGTGATGGTGTTTCACCTCGTAATATGAAACATGTCACAGAACCAACTCGTGAGGGCTTTCCTCAAAGGAATTGGAAAGAGAAACTCTGCCAAGCATCAACTACTGTTTTTTATAAAGGTGCATGTACTATGTTGTTAACCAACTACTAAAAGTTCCTCTTCCATCTAAATTACTTCCAAGAGATTGTACCCATATATGGGGAGCAACCATGTTCAGAACAATCACAAAAGTAGAAATTTTCGGAGAAAGAAAAAATACAATATGCAATCACTGCGTTCATTTGTGACCAGAATAAAGGTCATATGCAAAATAGTTGACCCTATCATAAATATCATTTGAGCTATAGCAATCCCACTATAATTTCCTTTTAAATCATCCTTTCCTCAAATTTGACAAAGAATTTTGCAAGTATCTTCAACTCCAAGTTTGATTTACATAATTGATTAATATATTCACAAATAGGACAAGCCCTTCACAAAAAAGGAACAAACCATGATGCCTCCAACCTTAGGTTCATAGTTACCTTTGATCGCCAAAAGTTTTGAGTCAGTGACCACTAATTGTAATTGGTATGAGTGAAGTTACTTGATAACTATGGCCCCAATAAGTAATTCGAGGTAAGAAACACCAACTAAAAACTAAAAAGAGAACATATTTATTTCACTCCTACAATAGAGAGGTAATTAGGACAAAACTTCAAGACGAAGTGTCACTTTTGTCTTAAATAAATATTTATGTTTAAATTATTTTTTATTTTATTTTTTCAATTGTCTTAGATAAGACAAAAGGGCATAAATATTCTTTTAGATTAATTAATCAACTCCATGAGTACTAGGCGGCAAACAAAACGTTTTTCACCCTCCTTGCGAAAAGGACATGGTGCATTCATTCACCTATATACCTAAACCATCGATTGGATTTACCAACAACAATCACAAGCCTGCCAATATTTTCAAGTTTATGGCGGCAGAGGAAAATTTGTTTGTCGAGGTAATTATGCAAGTAGAGCTCGGATAGGGAGAGAATCAAAACTGCGGGGTTTCTATTTAACATTAATCTTCGACCTATTTTGCAGGCCAACATGCCTTTTTATCAAATTTGAACAATCTACAAGGTACTTGTGAATTTGCCATACAGTCTGATAAAGCAATGCCATTGTTTAATCAGGTAAATTGTTTCACTGTTTTGGGTTACTTGCAATTAGTTCACAGGGCATTATGTAATATTTAATTAGTACTAAATATTTCTCCATAATTTGTTGTTTAGATTGCAGATTTAATCACTAACTCTGTTAAAACCCTTGGAAGCTGCTGCATATTTGACCTACATCTGAACGAAATTCCAAAAAGGTACTTCTCTTTCTAGTTGATACCCATATATGGTATCGACCATCTGATATATGCCATGGATACTAGATAACGGTACCCAATTTGTGTATAGGGATTGGACCTTTTAACAATGGGAACTCAATTGAATAAATAGTTTAAACAACTAAGTAGACTTAATATGGTAATATGTGCTCCCCTGCCGATGGTAGGATGCATTCAGGGGTTTCACACCATCTAGATCTGGAACTTACTCTCGATATTGATGTGCTCCTGGTATAATTGTCACTTAATATGATGTTGAATCCACTATTTATAGCTCCACATCTAATATCATCATAAACTTACTCACTTGTAGATACATGAATCCTTGCATGCGGCTTCTTACATCCAGCTAAAGTATTAGTCACTGATCTTCCTCTGGTGTTGAGGCTGTATTTTTATTTCCTTGGTAGTATAGTAAAGACAAGAAATCATGGGCACTGACATATCGCACTTCAGTCCAGCCTCATGAGTAAATAAAACAAATATATTCAGAGCAGGTAGCGGGGTTGAGAGATCATCCTTCCATTTTCGCCTTAAAATGAAACCCCTCTTAAATGTCACGCTCTTTCTCAATTTGTCGACCATCCTCCTAGTAATATGATATAAGGAACCAGGGTTGGCATTAGTGCCTGGAATGGGTACCTCAGTATCCTTCGAGGGGTGCAGGATCTGGCCACTTTTCCCAGCATAGTCATAATCGTAAGACCCCTCTTTGTAGGTATTCATCAGCCTTAACGTTGTATGAATAAATTTGTTATTTATCCTCGGCCTTAGTAGGTCTACTATGGTTCCATACCTTGCTCCCTCCCCCTTGGGTCAACAGCCTAGACCCAACCTAGGGAAACCCTTTTCTGGCTATCGTATGGTATTCTCCGACCTTCCTGTTGAATTGGGAGAAATGCTTGCTGAGCATAGATCTATGCTCGGTTCTAATAATCCCTGGATCTTTATCTATGTCATGTGCTAGCACATCTAGAGAATGCGTTTCACGATGGGTTTTGTTCACAGCTTTCAAAATAGGGATTTATTAATGATAAAGTGCTTTGTTTATTTGCTAAGCTGAGAGTTATAAAGCGTTCTGAGAATGAGTTTCCTAATGGGTTTTGTTCAGATCTTTTGAACAAGGATTTATGAATAATAAAGTGCTTTGTTTAGTTGTTAATGTGGGAGTTATAAAGCGTTTTGCTCTGCCCTGAGTTCTGGGGATGCATGAGGGATCTAGGAAATGATCAAAGTACACAACATTGCCATAATGAGCATGATACCATGAAATTGGATGAAATCATGAAATTTGCTGGATGAAACACTAAATAGGACACAAACAACTACCTCGACACTAGAAGACATCAAATCTCTTTAGTTAACCAACAACTAGTGAACTTCCTCAACCAACGACTAGATAAAAGAAGGACCTTGGACCGGGGTTCAATATATCCTAAGCCAGAAATTATCTTTTTTCTAGATCCAATGAATAATAGTGGCTAACCCATCCATCTCCCTCTCTAGGCGCGAGGCAAGAAAACCCAGTTCATGGGATGACAGAAGATCAAATAGCTTACCTGAACTAAACAATGTTGGAATTAGCCATCCAACTAGAATTCTTTATGGAAAGCAACATGTGAATGTTTAGGCTTATTATCCTTTTATAATTCCTCTTGGATTGTTTTCACAATATTATTAAAATTAGAGGCAAATCCTGGAATGTCGTGACAACCATTAGTCATTTCGCTGAATTGTCCCTCTAAAAGCATCTATTAGTATGGAGTGGTTCCCACTGTCCTCTCTTCAGAAGGTCACTCATTTCAGCCTTGGGAGACATCCTGGAGAGTTTTGTGTGCACTTTCCTCTCCAAAGATACCAATGTTTCCGTACATTGCAGCTCTTTGAACTACCTTACATTAGAAGGGGCTGTGCCCTGTAAACAGGAAAAAAACATTAAAATAAAAATAATGAAAGCCTTGCAAAGTCATGATGGAGTGAATTGCGGAATGATGGAAAATATCAACCAATGCAGGGATATATCTTGGTTGAAATTTGAATGCCTGCCAAACATGCCAATGGCCATAACTTGTATGTCTAATCATGCAAGTGGAAAGCTTTGTTCAAATTCAGAATATGGAGATTGGCATAACTGTCATATTGATTAAAACAAAATCCAATTGAAGGGAACCTATGGGGATAGGTTGTTAGCCTATATGTTGGTGATGTGCATGTGTTGTTGGAGGAATTGATTGTTAGCATAAATAAGAGGCATAGAGGAATCCTATCTTTTGTTTCACCATATGGATAAATGACCATTGATTATTGTTGTGATCTCAAATTTTCAAAAGCCTTTATTACAATAGCTGAGTCAAACAAGAATAAGGTATTTGAAAGTGGCCGGAATTGAGTAATTGTACTGTTGTCTAAGAATTATTTTTTTAAGATTGCTACATGCTTCTAACATGGCAACCACTAAATTCAATGCATGTGACAAGCAATTTATTATTTTAAAACATTTTCTCCAAACTTAGTTGTGTGCAGTATCAATCTCGAAGCTTAGACCTATGAGTAGAAATTCATAATGCTTATGGGTAGTTGTGGTTCTACCTATTGTCAAGTAGAGTTGGTAAGTAAGGAAACCAAAACGAAAAGTTTACATAGGTATCATCACCAATCTTTAGATACATGTTTAACTTTTAACATCTCACTCAATGCTTAATAACATCTCTAGCGTTGATTACCATTCCCAAGCCTTAGCTTATGAGTTTAATCAATCACAGAATTTTGGTATTCTAAACAATTCATGTCATGATCTTTCACGACCTCAAAAATATGCTATAAGGATTTTTATAGGAATTACTAGGATTTTGTCAACATGGTACAAGATCCTGAAATTAGATTTGTTGGAAGAGTAACATAGTAAACAAAAAAACAATAAAAATAAATTATTGTTCCTTATCCTGGTTTGAAAACTAGTATTACCAAGGAACTACAATTCTCATGATAGTTCATGCTAGAGTATTTCCAGTGGAGGGTAGTGTAAACATGGGGTACCAACGTTAAATGATATCATCAGTTATGGGTACATAGGGTTCAAGGCTTTTAAGACGATATTAAGTCACATGAGTTTTTTTTATTTTATGATATTGAAGGTTACAAGGAAAGTTATGCCTCTAACTGTCATCCATGTCAGATTTAAAGTTTGATTCTAAGCTTTATTTCAATCACTCGACAGACGTGCATAAATTGGTTTGATAACCAGAACCCCTTTCATTCAAATAAACTTCAAAGTTAAAAGAAAATAACCAAATACTCAACATACATACTAAAGCTTGACACACATCCAACTAACTACTTACAAATATGCCACTGGATGAGGAGTAACGAATATCCGTGTGGCTAAAGGCGATACAACAAAGTGCAGTGCTTACGAGCAGGGTTAAGTGGGAAATGAAAACATAATGCTAGATAGTTCTAGTCAGTTTAGTTTCAAATTTTTGATAGTTGACCATTAAATTTTCTTCATTAAAATAAAACAACAGACAAACAATATTAGGCTCCCACCCATAATGGTGACTATTCCTTCCCCTAGGCGCAACCACGGGAATTAACAACTTCTGAAGGAATGACATCCTAAAGGAAATAGAAAGGCTAAGAGAAAATCCCAAAGCGGTTAGCCAATTATTGCACTCATAAGTTCGCTATGGTTTCGAGATTTACAGAATTAAATATTTAGCAGCTAATGGCTTTTATCAAAATGATATATCAATTATATTAAATGAATTTTAAACAGTCCATACTGTGAATTCTATCCGTAATATTTAGAAGATGTAATCGATAACCAAAATCTCATGCTTCAAGGTTTAAAGGATCTACAACTGTGAATTCCTACCATCCCAAGTCATTGTTATTCTATACTAGGGTGTCTATACTCTATTCATCGTAGAATTATTTTTAGGTTACAAGCGTAGGGGAGGGATGCATGTTCGAGTTCAATCCCTTGATTTAAATATCACAATGGAGGCAATGTTGAAATGGAATCAATTTGTACTCCCAAAGCATTCGAGGGTTTAACATTCTAAAAATATAATTGAAAATGTTAGAATATGCTACCAATTCATGCATGAAGTGAATATAATTTTCTACCAATAAACGATTAAAAGGGATAACACAACTTTACATAAAATTGTGGACTTCTAGCAATAGCATTTTCAACCTTCTGTTAAAATCAAGGTAACAGGGAAACTACAATCCAGTCACCCACTTGATTAGTAATCAAGTTTTCAAGAGTTTTTTGGAATTTTCTACACAAACCCACAGTTAATAAGCAAGGTCACTGAAGACTCTTGTTTAACTACAATAGAAAGCAATCAAAGATTCAAATCCAATCATATAAACCATAAACTTAAACAAATAAAACCAATTGAATTGAACACCTAATGTTTTCCTTGCTAATGTTCCACGTCTAGGGCCAGGCCTTATGGGTCCTCAATTCAAGACCTAAATTGTTTTTATAAAGCTCCATGTGTAGATGAACAGAAAACATCTAGAGCAGGTTCCAAATCAAGTTGAAAAGGTCGAAGTGTTTGTCACGTCATGTGGGCATGGGGTGTACTGGGGATATGGGGAATGTTGGGTACCACCTTTCTTGGCATATGGGTTATTGTTTTCAGCTGCATTATATATGATATTATACCAATTGTTTTAGCTTCTCAAAAAAGGTGATCATAAGTAAGATGTGCACGGGTTCCCAAAATCAAAGAATATGTTCTCCCATTGGTTCCAAAACCTAAAATAAGCCATAAACTCCTGGCATGTCCTGCCAGTGAGTACCGACGTGAATAATAGTAGAGGCCTTAAGTAAGATCATGGGCAGTCTGGCTCAGAGAAGTTTAACCAAGGGTAATTAGCTAAGCAGTTGTCCATTCACAAGCATGAACAAGTTTCCCTTATAAATTCTGGCACTGAACCTTCATCAGAAAATGTGACAGGTTCATCAAATTTAAGGTGAATATAAATGGTACTACAGCAATGAAATTGGATGGTGTGTCACTATCTACAGAGTTGCATTTAGAAAAAGAAAACAAGCTTATACAAGTGTAAGTCTTATATTAATTCAATTGCGTTTCAAATTACAGTTTTCTACCTTTTGTTGTTATATTTAGATGCCCACTTATTAATGTTCATATTGTCCTTCCTTTGTTGTTCTTAGCATTTTGGCTTATGTTACAAGTATGATGCTGCAAAAGGAGTAAAATTCAAAACTATGTCAAATGATTCTGACGTTGCTACTCCATATACATCTATGAAGCATCTTATAGAAGCTAAATAAGCTAAGCGAGAACAAGCACACTTTGTAGCTCTGACACATTTTGTTTCAATTGAAGAAACTGAGAATTCTATTCAGTTTATTTCCAGTCCTTCACTAACCCCAAATGGTGAACTACTCCAAATTCCACTCAAATTCGAGTAGTTCACCACTCCAACTTCACTTAGATGGTGAGGAAACTAAGGATACAAAGGATGCCATTGCCCATACAAAATCAAGAAGTCCTAGACTTAATGTGCAGTAGTGGGGTCTGCCAAATACGATGGATTCGAAATCAAGTGAAGAAGGTAAAATAAGCTCACAACGAAAATCAGTTGGAGGGACACTTAGTGGGGATAGAGAAGCAGCAATTACCAGGGACACTTGGGAAGGAATGCTAGAGACACTGTCAAGGACGGAGCAAAGTATTGGAAGAGCATTGCGTCATGCTATTGACTGTGCAAAATATAGCCTTGCTGGTGAGGTAATATTGATATCTGTTATTTTCCAGTATGGTAAGCAAACATCTCATTTTATTTTTGCTTACTGTGGTTTTTTTACTTTTGAAAAATTAATGATGAAAATTGTCAAATATTAGAGTGAAGAATGAATATCTTGCATGTGAATCATTTCTGCATTCATAGTGACTTATGAGAATCCTATACATTGGGTATTTTTCCCTACATTAACTTAGTTAGAACTTGAAACCTCTTACATATGGATGTGGATACCATATCGAAAGAACAAACTGGTGTCTTCAACAAGATGCACGGTATCTCCTTCCATTCTCTACAACCCAATGGTCTCTTGTTGGCCATGGGATTTACAAGATTTGTCGAATTTCAACATAGAGGTTCGAAATTCGCCAAATCTCAGCCAAAATGTAAAATTCGTCCTAATTTTTGGTCAATAAATCCGAGACTATTGTAAGACGAGCGCCCTTCGCTATCTAAGTTTTAGTGGGAGACTGGTTCCATGAGAGAACAGGTAAAATAAAACCAACAACAGTTTTGAACAGCGTTTTCCAGCACCAACAAGAATTTTCAGGAAGATATCCTATGCCATTAACGTCCATTTCCTAATTAACATTTGCACATCAAAATCATTGAAAAAAAAAGAGTGAACCATAATCCTATGTTGTTGACATCCATTCCCTAATCAACACTTGCACAACTTAATGCATTGAGACAAAATAAGTGAACCGGAATCCTATGTTGTTGATGTCCATTCCCTAATTGACATTTGCACAGCGAAATGCGTTGAAACAAAATGAGACAACCAGAATAAAAGATGGGAGGGGCGGGAAACTTTTAACTGCCCTTTAGGTGTATAACTGTGCATAACGTCTTAAGGTGAAGAGTTTAACATATATGCATCGATCATTTACAATCTTACCAGGAATTTATCCATCCTTTCCCAACAGATAACTAATCTCCTCCCTTTCCATTGAGCATCGACAATCTTCCCATAATTTTTTTGTGTCTATGGCTGCCTCCGTGCCTTTGCTAATCCCAAGAAAAAATACTTCTACCATGTCATATAATAATATATATTGTTTATTAACTACATATTGTATCGATGTTATATATCATACTTTAGTCATATATATATCACATGTAATATCCTTAAAATATAAATACAATTCATATGCTATCCCTACAAAATATATATATATATATATATATATATATATATATATA
>LPNX011046771.1:115169-146674 GCA_001517045.1 Pseudotsuga menziesii
TTGAATATATTATCAAATATAATTTATATTTTGAAATATGTATAATTTAATGACGAATCTCATCCCAATCTCATTAGGAAAGTGCATTACATAATATAATAATTCAATCTTCAATAATGCAACACTTCTCTGGTTCTTAACATCTAAACACTACATAATAATTCAGTCTTCAGTGATGCAACACTTCTCTAGTTCTTAGTATCTAAACACTATATTTTGTTGTATGATGTAGGTTGTGTTGGTAAAGAAAAGTATGCAATGTCATATCAACCAAGTTTTGTATTGGGACATCAAAGGTAGTTTCTTGATTTTATCAATCTTTTTTCTTCTCTCTCTTTCATTATGAGATATGATTATTGAAACAAGTGTTTGAAAATGACATTTTATGATTTAAATGATATTATCTGCCAATTGATAATAATGAGATTCTAAAGATTATGGATTTTTTCATGACAAGATCTTTTTGTAGTGACCAAAATGGAAACCTGACCAATAGAGTAATCACATTGTGATATAGGTAATTGAAATATGACCTATTTTATGATCACAGTCAATTTTGTCTATATTATGAATGCTTTCTTGTTTATAATGCAAAATCTAGATGGAACTTCTTTAGAGTGTTGATTTTGCATTCTAATGTTATGTGTATTCCCTTAGAGCTTCCATTTCTGGCTTCTTTGTTTCTTTATATTAGAAACAATAAGTTCAATGCCATCGAGTATTCCTCTGACATGGAAGGTTTTGCATTCATATTTAAATGGATGTTGTTCATAGTCCTTAGGAAGTTATACCCATTTCCAACATTTGCATAATGAATATAGAGTATAGTCCTATGCCCTGTCATGATTGTAGTTAGTTAAGTATATCTGATTATATTCCTTCTCCCAGTGTTTCAAGTCATGCCTGGTTTTCCAAAGAAAAAGATAAAAAGGCAGCCTCATTCTATACTCTATGGCCCCATGAATATGCTTATATCCAATGTTGTTTGGTATCATGTAGATCTCCCAGTGAAAGCACTGCAACATCACCCTAGGAAGCGAATAAACATTATGAATTGGCATCACAATATATCCTAACCATTTGTCCTTGTGGATATTCATTAAATTGATGGAAGAAGGAACTTTGCTCATTCCATAGTGGAGAGGATCCATGTGAAGCACTAACTATTGGGTTGATCATCCTCTTTTGATTCTCCTTATTGCTCCACTTATACACGAATCTAAGATGATCATGTTTATCTACTATGTCCTTGGCATCCACACTAAGATCATTGTTGTTGATAAGTTGTATATAGTGGTACACTTACGGTTGCTAGGGAATAGTGATTTTTGCAATCCCATTAAGCCAATTTCTTGAAATTTTTTTCAAAATTCCTAGAAAAAGTTTATGGATTCCATAACCTGCTTGATCGTATATTGTGACCTTATACAATCTATCATCATTTTTTGACCATTATAAAGGACCATGTAAGTTAGGTTCCCAAATTTTTAAAGGGTGCTAGCTCAGTGGAAGAGTGCCTGCCTCACAAGCAGGAGGTTGATGGTTTGATTCCTCCATGCCCTAATGATATTATAATATCGGTTACAAACAACTAAATTAGTAAGCAAAAAATAAGAGATAAGTGACCAAACAATGGGAGATAAGTGACTAAACAAAATGACCAAAATTCGTATATAAAACTATTAAAAATGACTAAATTAGTGACAAAAAATGAGAGATGCGAAACTAGGCATTAAAAGGGATGCAACAAGTGGCGCTAATGATGAAGCCAAGCAAAGGCGTTATTATGGTAGCAAAATAAGACGTGAAACCAGGATTTAAAAACGATGCAACACATGGCGCTAATGATGAAGCCAAACATGGCATTGATATGGTTTGAAAATAAGACATTACTTTGGATGCAAAACATGACGCTACATAGGAAGCCAAATATGGTGCAACAATAGAAGAAATATTTGGCGTCATTTTGGTAGCAAAACATGATGCAAAAAAGGAAGCAAAAGTTGGTGCAAATTTGGAAGCAAAAATTGACACATATTTGGAAGTAAAACATGGTGCAAAATGGGATGCGAAAGTGGTAGCAAAAATGGATGCAATATTGGATGCTAACATGGTGCTATTAAGGATGCAAATATGGCATTAATAGCGATGTCATTTAAGAAGCAAAAGAGGACACTCGCTAGGAAGCAAAATATGACGTTATTTAGGAAGCAAACCTCGATGTTGTTTAGGAAGAAAAGTTGGACGCTATTATGGAAGAAGAAAAAATAGACGCTATTTTGGACGTCATAAAGAATGCTATCTAGGAACCAAAAACATATGTTTTTTGAGATAGTTTAACTTTTGTCCATTTAGTGTCCCATTTAACGTCTATTTTAACCACTCAATGTAAAAATAATTTACACTAAAAAATGACGTTAAATGGGACGCTAATTCCAGGATTTGTTGTAGTGTTTATATGATATACAGTAAATGTATGCCTATGATAGTGTATATGTATGCATCAAATTTATATGTATAGGTCAGTGTATTTGTTACACAGACTTTGGATTTGTTTTGATTATTTTTATAGTTAATCTATAATTACCAGTTCTTTAATGTTAATTCTTAGGCTTAGGAAAATTCTAGGAATTAACATGGATAAATTCCATAGTTATATATCATTTGGAATACATTAGGGTTCCTAGTACTAAAAACAAATAAAAGCATGTTTATAAATTATATCCCATCAAACTTAAAATTTATTTGTCAATGATGATAACCACACTATCATTTCCAAACTGCTACCTAGGTAAAATGGTTTTGGATATAGGCCTAGGAATGTTTCTTACACTTCGTTAAGATAGACGGTAAATAGAGTTTAAGTTTTTTTTTGCATAACTTACCCATGAATTTTTAGAGCCTTATTCTGCTTACAACATAAAAACTAGAAGTAAGATCTTACCTGTGAAACCTGTACAAACATCGAATCTGCATTAGCTTTGAAAAAGCTAAGTAATCCTTAGGCTAACCTCAAACCCCCTTCGGTAAGACAAGAAAACAACTATCAGAATCATACACATGCTGGAAAATAAACTTTTGACCTGATTGCAATTAGACCAAAAATTATTGTAGATTAAATATGGTTAGTAGATGTGACGTACAAGTTAGTAAGTCAAATTTTGTAGCTTTTAGTCACAATTAACAAAAGAGAAATTTACTCATAAGTTTCTCTTAATGTCATGTCTTGTAATTTATCTATTAATTAAACTAAAGTTACTTATTAAACTAGCATTTTTAGGCTATGACTTAAACATCAAATGCCACATAGAAAATTTTAAATTTTTGTGTTTTTTGGGGTGTTGCAAGCTTCCATCCCTTGGGAAGAGTGAGCACTCCCAGGGGTTTCTATGACAGCTTTTCCTTTGTCTTTGGTCTGGGATGTTGAAGTAGAAGTTGTTGCTGCTTGATGTCTTACTTCTCTTTCCATGTTTTCCCTTGCAACCTTTTCCTCTTCTTCAAATTTCAATTTTCTAAAATGAAGGGTAAACTCCATTTATTTCTGATATTTGAAAACATGGGACTTTACCTCTGGAACAGTGATGTTTTCCACTGCTTCTCGAAAATCAACAAATGCCCTGTACATCGAATCATCTGGCAAATCTTCATGTGTATAATTGAACTTAGCCTTTTATTGAGCAAAAAGGATAGCAAGGAAAGCCTTAGGATCATGCATCCTTTTTCCAGCTTCTCTTAGCTTCATAGTTGTAATCTCCTTACCCAGCACAGTTGTATGGATAGAATTCTGTATAACCAAAGAATCTATATGCAGAGGGAACTTAGGCCAAGTCTTCCTCTTGTGCTTAGCCAATTTTGTATGGGGGCCATCAATGACGGTTTGAAAGGAAAATTACTGTAAAACCATCTGGTCTGGAACAATTTTGGGCAACAAATGGACGATGTTACTTCCCCAAATTATAAAATAAGAAAAATGTTCCCCGACATACCAATCTCCATGCAGACTAATTAAATCCCTGGTTGTTACTAAAAATGACGGAGCATCGGCCTTGAAGATCTTATGATACATGGACCCTCAAAAAAGGCTGCAGATCTCATATATGCAAGGAACAAAATTATCCTCCCACATGTCAGAGCAGTAAATATGAACTGGTGGACAATCCTTCTTCCAATTCCAACCTAGGTCATAAAATGACGAAGTCACACAAAAAATGTCCATGACATAAGCCGACATGTAAAATTGGGGTTTTTTGCTTTCCAAGGTTTTCTGGTATTTATCAATTTTCTCTTGCAAATTAACAGATAATATTTCAGCCCAATTAAAGGACTCACCTGTAAGAATAATGTGTTGGGCTGCCGAAACCCATTATGCTTTGAAAAATGTGCAATTTGTCTCACCACATAACCAAAAGAACATGGCTGCGAGTAGTGAAAATGGTTCCCTGAACCATGAAGTAGGGTAGATATTACCTTGTTGTGAACTAAACACGGTAGTATTTTCCATCCATTATTTCACCACATCTTCCTAATTGAAATGGGAGATTGCTTCATCAAGGAAGTTACGGTTCAGTAGTTGTTTCGAGGGTCCAAGCGTGTAAGCCTTGGAAAAAAAGTCAGGTTTGAATGACGCCAGAAATACTCCAATGTGGTCATTGAAAACTTGCTCCTTAGGATTAGCGTGGTCGAGTGCCCATTTCACCACGTCTATTCACCACGTCTATGTAGGGCATAAATGGTGGTCTGGTGACAATTAGATGGATCTCTGAGCTCTAAATTCCGATGTAAGCCGACTGGTCATGAGGAATGCTTGAGAAATCATCATTATTGAAAACAGAATAAATTCTCGATCAGTCCAAATATTGATTTTCAGAAATAATCCCAGTAATGTCTCTGAAGACTCTAGCGTTTGGGTCCTCGGACCTTTCTTCTTGCAGAGTCGTTTTTGATCTTGTGTTTCTGCGGCCCAGAGATGCCATTTATGCTCAAAATTTACCAAACATGGTCAAAACTTACTACAGTGTAAAAATAACAAGATAAATGGTCGTAACGAGTTAACTTACTGTTGGAAAGCTTTCAAATCCACTGACATATGTAAGCTCAAGCGAAAAAGAAAGCGCAATGAAAATCAACAAAAACAGTAAAAACGCAGGTAAAACAAATGGTAAAAACCTCAAAAATTCAAACATACTATATAGCCAAAACCTCAACGGCAAAACAAAATCTAGATTGTGGATCTAAAGAAAAACAAATAGCTGAAATGAAGGCGTGCAAATAAAAACTTCAGAAAAAATATTAGGAAACTTTCGATTTAGTGTTTCCGGCTTCCACATTACGCACTGCGAAAAGCGGATCAAAACAAAAATTACCAAAATAAAAATTCAAAGTTATGATTTCTGCATTCTGCACTGCGGAAAGCGAAAGTCAGAACTATAGAAAGTTTTATTATGAACTGTAACTTCTAATTTCTGTGTTTCGCACTGTGGAAAGCAAAAGTCGAGAATGGATTTCCTTGATGACTCGAAAAAAATTGATCCCCTCTTTTCGCAATGCGGAAAGCAGATTTTACTAGGTGAAATGTCATTTATGCTCGAAATTTGGCAAACCTAATCAAAACTTAGTACAGTGTAAAAATAACACAGTCGATGTAATCTCGAGTGAAAAGAAAGCGCAGTAAAAATTTCCAGAAATAGTAAAACAAATGGTAAAAACCTCAAAAATTCAAACAAATCTAGACTGTGGATCTAGCGAAAAACAAACGGTTGAGATGAAGGCACGCAAAAAAAAAAATCGACAAAATTATTACGAAGGATCAAAACAAAAATTGACAAAATAAAAATCAAACGCATTCCGCAATGCGGAAAGCAGAAATCGGGAAATAAGATTAAAAGATAAGAGACAAATGCTTTTCTGATATTCGCATTCCACACTGCGGAAATCGGAGGTCGGAATAATGGAATCCCCCAACGACTAGAGGGTAAAAATATTTTGTCTTTCTGCAACTGAATGAAGCATCTGCATAAGCATGAACATTTCACTTAATAAAATTAGTTTCAAGTCATCAGGGATCCATTGTTTTCAAGTCATCGGGGAAATCCATTTCCGACTTCTACTTTCCGTAGTGCAGAAGTTACAAGTTCGTAATAAAACTTTCTGTATTTTCGACCTCCGCTTTCCGTAGTGCAGAAGTTACAAGTTCGTAATAAAACTTTCTGTATTTTCGACCTCCGCTTTCCGTAGTGCAGAATGCGGAAATCGGGAAAGTATAATGCGGAAATCAAAACTTTGATTTTTCTTTTCGCAATTTTTTTCCATCCATTTTCTGTTTTCCGTAGTGTGAAAAGTGGCATGCGGAACTTTGATATGTTTTTGGGTCGACTCCTCGACTTAGTTTTTTGGAACTACTAATTTTAGTTTGCTCTTTTCATCTTTATAAAACCCAAAATGTAGAGAGATGGGGGGAGAGAGCGAGAGAGAGCAAGAGAGAGGGGCATGGAGAGAGCGAGAGAGAGGGGCGGGGAGAGAGCAAGAGATATGTTGATCCTTAAAATGTAATTTTAAGTCTCCCAAGGTAAGTCAAAAAGGTCCAGTTGCGGAAAGGCTCAATATTTTTACCCTCTTGACGTTTTTTTGCATCTCTGGGTGCAAATGCTAGTATATATACAATGAAATTGATGAGACATGGAATTTATATTTTTAGATAAACAATATGAAAGAGGCAAAAAGACATTGAATTTATTAGTTTTTAAATATATATAATTTATAAAACCAAAATTAATAGATTGACTTTGTAATACATGGTATCTCTATTTTGTAAATAAATGATTTTTTATATTTCTATTTTTTAAATAAATAATTTTTTTATATTTTATATTTTTGAATAAATAATTTATTTTATTTTATAAAAAAAATATAAATTTTTTTTTAATTAAATATTTTTATAAATTTTATTTTATTTAATTAATTTTTAAAATCTTATAAAATTTTGATAATAATTATGTTGAATTAATAAAATTATAAATATCACTAATTAACATGGTAAAGTCTAATAACCATGTCGACACCAACATTACAAAGTAGCTAATTTATATTAAATTATATAAATTTCAAATTTGTAAACTTTATTATTTATAATTTTTTTTAAATTTAAAAATGTATTTGTTTCCATTCTATATAATTTTATTTTTTTATATTAAATTTATATTTTATATAATTATATTTATTAGTTTATAGTGTAGGAGACTATTGTTTTTATTTATTTTTTATTATTTTTATGGAAATCAAGATATATAAATTGTAATTTAAGTTTTAGTTTATATTTTATTTTATAAAGTAATTTCTTTCAAACATAAGTGGTTCCATAGTATGAAAATAAAGATTTAAAACTTCACCAAAAAAATTGTAACATTTATGTATGGAAACTTATCAGAGTTTAAGGAAAAAGTTGGACACGTTTTCTTGCTTTTTATTGATTTACTTTCATTTTTTTTTTGTCGATTCCCTTCTAATAGTAGTTTCTTCATTGTTTTCCTTTTCAATAACAGTGTTCTTTTTAGATTCCATTTCACAATTAGAAATAGGAAGTTTCCATTTTTTTTTTATTCTTTTCCACGATTACCGCAACAACTCAAAGTAATTCAGCTTGAGAGATTAATTATGTCCCTCCTATACAAACTTGCATTTTTGTTGGTAACCAGCATAGCTTAAAATTCTAAGCTCTATCAAGCACCGAGAGGGATCAAATCTCTTGAGGTGCAAACCTCTTTTTAGGTATCCATTGATTTGATTCAAACCAATAGACACATCTTTTTATTTAAGGTCAATATATAATATTTTTATTATTAATATTTAATATTATTTATGGCTGACATATACTATTTATTATTATTTTTTATTTTGTTTGGAATGGACATTACAACATTCCCCATACATGGTTTTAAGACCATATGCAAGGCTCTCCCACAACCATGGGTTTTTTAGGAGGCCTTGCACATGGTCTTAAAACCATTTGCAAGGCCCTCCTAAACCATGTACAATAAAACCATGGGTTGTTTAGGAGGCGAAGGTTTTAAAACCATGTGCAAGGCCCTCCTAAACCATGTACAATAAAGCCATGGGTTGTTTAGAAGGCCTTGCACATGGTTTATATTGTGGGAGATGTTGTAATATTCCTACCTAACAAAATAATAATAATAAAACAAATTGGATTAATAATAATAAAACAAATTGAATTATCCGCAAAAAAATGTGCCAACATTTTTTTGCGGATAATTCAATTTGTTTTTTTTTATTATTTTGTTAGGTAAGAACATTACAACATCTCCCCCATATTGTGTGTTTTTCCTAACCCACATATTTTTTTATGGATAATTAAATTTTTACTTTTTTATTGTTTTCTTAGGTAAGAAGATTACAACATCTCCCCCATATTAAATTGTTTTTGTGTCGACATTTATTTTCGCCTATAATTAGAATTTTTTTTTTATTAATAAAAATAATGTTACCTAACGTTACAAGATCTCCCCTATACTGGGCTGTAGAGCGCCTCTCGACGCAACAACACCGTGCAATTTTAATGAGTAGCAGATTGAATGTATAATTTTTTTATAACCAAAGTGATGTTTTAGCAATTTGGTATTTGGATATGGAGGACCCATGAACATATTTGGATTTGGATATGGAGGACCCATGTAGCATAATAAATAAGGTTTGTTCTTTGTAAAATTCTTATCTACACTAAATGTTTACTTGTCATGTTTACAGTAAATGTTTACTTGTTTTCAGGTACCCCAAGTTCTCTGGAATAGACCCATTTATAAAGTTCTTGTGGATTTCCCTATCATCCAATCAATACTATTAACAACCCTAAAAGAAATAATTGCATTCTCGGAAGAAAAGATATCGAGATGCTTACACATATTGAAGATGGGAGAGCTGAGATATATTGGGTGATGTCCCACTAAGATGTTTTTGTATCGCAAATCTGTGCCCATGAAATGAAATGGAAACCATTGCTCATTAAAGATAAAAGATAAAAATGAAAAAGTTATATTGTTTCCATGGTTCATTCAAATGTACAGCGTGACGAAATGCAAGGAGACATCATATGTGACAACATGCGTCTTCCATGTCTGAAACCCAGCTTGCTAAAACATCGCCTAGATCGTCCCATGTTTATCATCGAAAAATTATACATTCAATCTGTTACTCATAAAAATTGCAGGGTGTATATGATGGATAGAGCTATATATAGATCGAACCTTCTGGATTTCCGGGGTTTGGACTGCCAGGATGCATGTTGTCAGCAAAAATGCAAGTTTGGGCATAACTTATGTCTTCTCTTAACACTATTAATTACCTTGAGTTGCAGCTGTAATCGTGGAAGGAATCAAGAAAAAACTGAAATTTTCTATTTCCAATCATGGAAGGGAATTGAAAAAAAAAAAAAACTAAAATTGCTATTGACTCTTATATACAATTTTGTTATGGAATGATCCATTATTATATAAGAGATATTTTTCTTCTCACTTTAGCTAACTCCTCTTCCTTAGCTTAATTTTAGTCACAATCAACTTATATTTTGCTAACTCTAACCAATTATCAAATTTTAATTACTTTTTAATATTATCAAATTTTAATTACTTTTTAATATATATATATATATATATATATATATATATAATTAATGTAATATTTAACTTAGCTAACATCACTACTTAACGTATTCATAGCTTTAGTTTAGCCAATTAATTAATTGGTCTTTTAAGATAAATATTTTCTAAACTTTAGCATGACTTGATTATATTTACCTAACTTTTTAGCTAAATATTCTAAGATACTTTCCTAAACACTCATAGCTAAACACTCATTGCATCCATCCGAGGTATAGATGCCTCTGGTGTCCTCCTCCTTGCAGAGAGTCTCTCTGCAATGCTTATCTGTAAATAAAAAAAACTATGTCAAATATCTCAACAATTATCAACATGTACATGAATGAGAAATTACTAATCAATTATGTAAATAATAAACATCTCACCGAAAAATTTGTTCTTGGGAATGAGACTTGGTTTCTTTAGTAGCAAGAGGGTTCATAGGTTGAACATCAACCTTGGTCACGTGCACTAATGGACCAAGGTGTGGCTACATTCACCAAATGATAAAATAGTTAGACATCGTGCATGTCCATAGACAATACAAACGAATTGTACAATTACATATATTCAAGTAGATGTACCTCTGTGTGAGTTATCCCTATTGTAGATGCAATATTGACTGCAACATCAACAACCCCACTAAGGTCTAGCATGGATGACTCTACATCCTAATGTTATGAACATGCGAAAATAACATTAAGAAAAACTAGTTGTGAAGTCAATTCAAAGCTAACCAGCAACTGCCATTTGAAGTGTGTACATTATTGTAGAATGAGTAAGTTGATCATCATGGACACCCACTCTTTTTAAGGAAGAGGGTCGTCTGGTGTAGACAACACACTTATCTACGTTTAGACTATGGGGAAATCCAAACCAAAGAGGTGGTGTAGGGATTTGTGATGATGTCTACAGTCATAAAGTGTTACCATAGTTAGACATGGACTTGAATGGATGGAATAATATGTACTATAAAACTAACATGTTTCAATATACTTACCCTTGCTTGGGACATATCTCCCCCATGGGAGGGACCGCTGCCAACAATTTCTTACCCCTCTACAGATTCAAATAGCATCTGCAAGTTTAAAAATTATAAATATTAGCAATCTATAGAGGAGTGTACAGTGATAAATTTAAATAATTTGAACAAAATTCAGTCATTAACCATGTACTTACATTCCTGAGGTAATCATAAAATCCACTTAGGGGTAATTCACTAAGATCGATGTCTCCAACATCGAGTTCAAATTGGGGTTCCTTCAACTTCAAAAATTGTAAATATTAGACCATTTAACAAATTAATCAAGACTAACACATGTATTAACAAAATGGTATGTATTAACAAAATGACACATGTTGAAATATTACCTTTGTGTTGGTTGTTTGGGCCTCAGATACAACCACACCGGGTGCACTACCACCCCCCTTAGAGGCATCAAGCTCCTGCAAGAGTAAAAATTGCATATATTATGAATTTTTTAATATGTGTACAATATGGAAAATTAAAAATTGAACAACAATAGAGTTTTAACAATGTCCTTACCTGACCACTAGTCATCATAGAGGTACCATGTGTTGGTCCAGGACCATAACAGGATTGACCACACATTGTGCACATGTGTGTCTCGCTCTGGGGAACAAGGGATGTTGGTCTATCCACACCAATAGATGGTCCTCTACCACTAGAAGATGGTGGTTGTACCCCACCAGAGGAAGAGGGCCCTGCCTGGTCAATAGTTGTGGTGTGTCGAGAAACCATCTCAACTAGAGTAACAAATGTCTCCTGTGTCTGGGAAACCATATCATGTGTAGGAGGGATGTCTAGCCTCGGTATTTGTGCACAAGGTGGAGGTATATGTCGATTGACATCTCTATGCATAGCATTGGATTGGTTTTGTTAGAATATTTAGACACTTAGGAGTTAGTTAAGATCAACTTGTGTAATATATCCGTTAGGTAAAAGTGTGTTTCTTTAGTATGCATTAGTATGCATTTGTAAATATTCTAATCTGACGGTCACGATATGTTCTAGACATAGAGTGATCCGACGGTTCAACTTCTCTTAGATCATACCTACCATTGATCCGTAACTTAACACCTGATTGGTCTATGATCTCTATTTAAATAGCATAGAGGGTCCTTGGCTAGTTGATCGATTATGAGAAGCTCATGTAACTTTCTTTCTTTTGCATAATAAATTGCTCCAACTAGCTATTTGGCTAGGGCAGTGGACTGTTTCTCTCTCGAGGGTTTTAACCACGTGACAAACATTGGTGTATTGATCTGTGATCTATTTGTGTGAAGCGGTTGTTCTTGGTGTTTGGTCCTTTGGGAGTACCCTGTGTACCCTTACATGGTATCAGAGCTTTTATGAAGAGCCGCTTTCGGTTTTGATCAAGATCTGGAACCGGTGTTGCCGAAACTTTGAAAGGGTATCTGGATATGGATTTTCTGTGCATTTGTGGCCTATGGGAGCTGTTCCATTGCATCCGGAGCACTGTTTCCATTTGTAAATAGTTTTCGTTTCATCGAAAACCGTTTCCGTTTGCTCCAGAAACACCAATTTCGGCAAATCTGAACGTATAATGTTACAGTGACAGATTTGTTTTTTTTAAATCTCTCATATATTTATCAGTTTATTATTACGTCTTTTTGTTTTAATCTCGGACTGTTGCCTTCCCTGGCTGCGTATGCTCTTTGCCGTGCACCTTGCGCGATCGCGGTAAATCAGAAACAGTGAGGGAAAGTTTTTTTTCTTGTCTTCTCGGCTACGTATGCTCTTTGCCGTGCACCTTGTGCGATCACGGCAAATCAGAAACAGCGAGAAAACTTGAAAACGTAGACTTTCCGGGTAAGCTAACTAAGATCTAACTCCATTGTGTGGAAAAAGTTTTTTTTGTTTTTTGTTTTTCGTTTTATTTGTGATTTGCAGGAAAAGAAAGCAAGCACGGAAAACGAGAGAGAAGAGTAAAAAAAAAAAAAAAACCCTTTCCTCTTTCCATAGTTTTACGTACCTTTTAAACTTAGCTCACTTGGTCCAAAGTTGCTTTACACCTTGATAAGTCTTGAGTTCAAATCTTATCAAGCTACTTTTTAGTGCATGCAATTTCTATTTTCAAGTTACTTTATTGTAAAAGTGCATCTCACATTAATAAAATAAAATAAAAGTGAGTCACTTGAGTCTTTTAATTTATTGCTGCACTATTTAAAAGTACATTATTGTAAAAGTGAACCTCACTTATTCTACAAAAGTGATTAACTTCAAAGCAACTTTATTGTAAAGTGATTGTCAAAGGTTTATCTTTGGAAGAGGGGGGTTCTTTTTTTTAGTTGGTCAAGTTAATATCTGCCACGTCACTATTGGGGACATCTTCAACATTTTCTTTGATCAAGCATAACTTCATCATCCAGAATCCGTTTTATGTGCCGTTTTTTTAAAACCGCATATTTTTTCGAGCTCTTTGCATCCAGAGAGTTAGTTTCTATTCTTTCAGCCATTATTTTACAGTATGTCCGCCTCTTGTGATATTATACTTACAAGTTTTAATTATTTCTCATGGAAATCTCGTATGGAGGATGTTCTGCAAAGTAGGGGACTTTTCAGGATAACCTCAGGGAAAGAAACAGAACCCACTGATGATGATAAGAAAATTAAATGGGCAAATAGATGTGATGAAGCTCGTGGATTGATTGGGATGTCAATCTCTACTGATTTACGATTCCATATATTTGGCATTGATGAACCTGATAAAACTTGGGAAAAGTTGGAATCTGTGTTTGGTAAACACAATGAAATTCGGGGTCATCAAATTGAGAATGAGTTGCTTTCCTTGAATCCCAATGATTTTTCTTGCATTCAAGACTATTTGTCTAAGTATAAATCTCTTAAACTATTATATGCAAAATGCAAGATTAAGAAAGAAGACAAACAATGTATTTATCATATTCTTTCCAAACTTGGACCTGCATATTCTGTTTTTGTATATACATTCTACTCCATGAAAGAATCCTTGACTATAGCCAGCTATGTAGAGCCTAGTCTTGAATCCTTTTATGATTCCTTAATTAGAGAGCAAGATAAGATCATTCATCTTGGAATAATTAACAATGCAGATACATTTGGGAAAGCCTTATTGTCCCAACAGAAAGAAAAGTCCAAGCCTCCCAAGAAACAAAATTTTCACAATAAAAAGCAAAACAACAAGGGTCCCAAACCCTCTCAGTAAGCTCCTCCCTTAAAAAATGATAAAGGATCCAAGCAAAAAGGAAAGAAGACTGAGCGTCATTGTAATTTTTGATGGAAAGATAATTATGATAAATCTAAGTGTTTTAAGAAGATGGCAGCATTGGAAGCAGCAATGAAGAAGCACCACATCATCCTAGATTCGTCTTCAGAATCTACCTCTTATCGACATGCACTTTGTGCTTCTGGTTACTCTTATACTGCATCTTCTTCTTCTACTTCAAATGAATGGCTCATTGATTCTGGAGCATATTATCATATGTATAAGGATAAAGCCATCTTTTCTACTATGCATGAATGTAACACCAAACAAATATTTGTTGGTGATGATAGATCTCTAAGTGTTGTAGGATCTGGAACAGTTCCAGTAGAAAATGGTCATTTCAGTGATGTACTATGTGTTCCAAAAATTTCCTGCAATTTGTTATCAGTCTATCAAATTACTCATTCAGGTGAAGGTAAAACTGTGACGTTTACACCTCACCAAGTTGTAATCAAGGATTTTAAAAATCTTCAAAATATCCTTGCTACTGGAACTGTTGATGATATTACCAGGTTGTACAAATTTAACAACTTTGGGTCATCACCTTTTCCTTTAGTTTTTGTTGCTCATAATGATAACTTGAGCAAACTTTGGCATGAGCGATTTGGTCACTTAAATTATCACTCATTGCAACAACTATGTAAAGACAATATGGTGACTAGTCTTCCACTGGTATCTTGCAAGGATGGTGTTTGTTCCGGTTGTGTACTCGAAAAACATCATCGGGACAGTTTTGACAAACGTGCCTCTTGGCACGCCTCGGTTCCCTTGGCGCTTGTGCATAGTGACTTGTGTGGCCCTCTTCCATCTGCTTCATTTTCTGGTTTCAAATATTTCTTAACTTTCATTGATGACTACTCCAGACGCACTTGGGTTTACTTCCTAAAACTTAAGAGCAAAGTTTTTAACATGTTCTTAGCTTACAAGGCTCTTGTTGAAAAACAATCTGGTCATCAAATTCTTAAGTTAAGATCTGACAATGGAGGAGAATATGTTAACAACAAGTTCACTACTTTTTGCACTGAACAAGGAATCCAACAACAACACACTGTTCCATATACACCACAGCAAAATGGTGTAGCTGAACGGAAGAACTTCACTTTAAAAGAAATGGAAAATTGTATGATCCAATCTAAGGGACTAAGTCTTCAATATTGGGCTGAGGCCATAAATTGTGCAAATTAAAGTTTTACAGGGTATAACACCAAAAGAAGCATGGAGTAAAATTAAACCAGATGTAAGTCACTTTCGTGTGTTTGGTTGTGAAGCATGGGCTCACATTCCGGATGAAAAATGGAAAGCATTGCAGCCTAAAAGTGAAAAGTGCATATTTGTTGGATATTCTGAAGATGTAAAAGGTTATAGACTTCTTCAGCCACATTCTCATGATATAATCATTAGAAGAGATGTTAAATTTGATGAAAATCTCTTGGCCTACGAGCCTAACTTGGCGGGTGTGTCATCTTTGGCCTGCGAGCCTGATTCGGCGATTGTGCCTTCTTCTTCTTCTTCTTCCAGCTTCCTTGACAGGTTTCCAACTCCAGTTTCTGATGATGACAGTAAGGATGAAAATCCATCTCCGCCTGCTCATGTTCCTCCAATTGCACCAGCACCAATACTTCCTCGATGGGTTCGTTCAACATGTGAAGCAGATGGTGATCTTGCTGGTGATCCTAGAGATCAACGTCGAACATGTTCTCAGTTTCAGTGAGCCTCTTCTCTTTTGGCTCAAGTTTCTGAGAATCATGATCCAGAAACTTTTGCAGAAGCTTTAGGAAATCCAGATTGGGATGTAGCTATGGATGAAGAATATTGTTCCTTAATGGCGAACGATACTTGGGATCTTGTTCCTCTTCCAAAGGGAAGAAAACTTGTCAGATGTAAATGGGTCTACAGAACTAAGTATGCATCAGATGGAAGTGTTGAAAGACTTAAGGCAAGGTTAGTTGCCAAAGGTTTTTCCCAAGTTGAATGGATTGACTACAATGAAACCTTTGCCCCTGTAGCAAAAATGAACTCCATCCGCCTTGTTCTTTCCCTTGCAGCCTTACATAACTAGGAAGTCCATCAAATGGATGTCAAGTCTACATTCTTACATGGTGATTTACATGAGAAAATTTACATGGAACAACCTCTTGGATATGTTCAGAATAACTCTAGCCTTGTCTGTCTCCTTAAGAAATCCTTATATGGCCTTAAGCAAGCTCCTAGAGCTTGGTATGCCAAAATGGATAGCTTTCTCCTTGACACTGGTTTTTCTAGATGCCATTCTGACCCCAATGTCTATACCAAGAAAGTAGGAAACCATCTCATCATACTTGTTCTTTATGTTGATGATCTTATCTTTACTGGTAGTGACCCTAACCTTATAACCCATGTGAAATCCAGTCTTAAGCAAAATTTTGAAATGCCAGACTTAGGACATTTGCATTATTTTCTTGGTCTCCAAGTCTTGCAAACCAAAGAAGGAATATTTCTTTCCGAGTCTAAGTATGCTTGTGACCTTCTTCGTCGCTTCCACATGGAAGATTGTAAACCAACCCCTTCTCCCTTCCAGTTTGGAGTCAAACTTTCTACCACTTGTACTTCCCCTGAAATAGATGCCACCTTGTATCGTTAGCTTGTTGGTAGTCTTTTATACTTGACTCATTCCCGTCTTGACCTTTCCTTTGCCGTTGGTCGTGTTTCCCGTTATATGCAAACTCCTCATGAAAGTCACTAGAAAGCAGCAAAAAGAATACTTCGATATATTCGAGGCACAATTCAGTTTGGGATTCATTATAGTACAAGGGGGAAACCTTTGTTGGTTGGACTGATTCAGATTGGGCTGGCGATCCTGATGATCGAAAGTCTACTGCAGGTTATGTTTTTAGTCTGGGATCTCGACCTGTCACTTGGGCTTGTAAGAAACAACAAGCTCTTGCTCTTTCTTCAGAAGAAGCAAAATATCAAGCCGCAGTTAATGCCAGTCAAGAAGCTTTATGGCTTCGACAGATCCTTTCAGAGTTTGGATTCGAGCAGCAACAGCCTACTCCACTTTGGTGCGACAATCAAAGTGCCATCAAGCTTGCCAAAGATCCAGTTCTACATCAGCGCAACAAACACATTGAGCTACACATGCACTTCACCAGAAATCTTGTTCATGATCGTGTTATTGAAGTACTCTATTTCCTTACAGATGATCAAGTTGCAGACATCTTCACCAAGTCTCTTACAGAAGCGAAGTTTTCTAAACTTCGGTCTATGTTAGGAGTTCAGGAATGTGTCCTTAAGGGGGGATAGGCTCTAATGCCTCCTTCCTTCTCCTAATAGTGTCACTTTTGTAAATCCTTCAATTCTATCCCAAGTTGTTCTTAAGGGGGGATGTTAGGATATTTAGACACTTAGGAGTTAGTTAAAGTCAACTTGTGTAATATATCCGTTAGGTAAAAGTGTGTTTCTTTAGTATGCATTAGTATGCATTTGTAAATATTCTAATCCGACGGTCACGATATGTTCTAGACATAGAGTGATCCGACGGTTTAATGTCTCTTAGATCATACCTACCATTGATCCGTGGCTTAACACTCGATTGGTCTATGATCTCTATTTAAAGAGCATAGAGGGTCCTTGGCTAGTTGATTGATTATGAGAAGCTCATGTAACTTTCTTTCTTTTGCATAATAAATTGCTCTAAGTAGCTATTTGGCTGGGGTCGTGGACTGTTTCCCTCTCGAGGGTTTTAACCACGTGACAAACATTGGTGTATTGATCTGTGATCTATTTGTGTGAAGCGGTTGTTCTTGGTGTTCGGTCCTTTGGGAGTACCCTGTGTACCCTAACATGTTTTGGAGCATCCCCCTACCAATGCCCTATAACCCCAACATGTCAAAATAGTTGACATGTTTTTCCATCACAAACTCTGCATACAGTTTTCGGAGGAAGTACAACGATACTTCCATGTTGTTGTGTGGGGGAATATTGAAAACCATGTACCATCTGTCCATCCAATGGTCTCTAATGGGTGGATAGATGCACCACTCAATCGAAATATGTGGCATGCTTCTCTCCAAAATGTCACCCATCCTGGGCACTCTAAATAATGTATATATGTGCTCTTTGGTTATTTTTAACTTCTTGATCTCGTTATAGCTCAAACCATCAACATATTCTTGTCTTTTGGTTTCCTTGTCGGATGTGATGCTATACAAAGCATCATTCGATCTAGCGACCGTATCAACTATTGTCAGCAATGATGCTACAAGGAGCGACAAAGCTCATCTCCACCCCTCCAGGTAGAACCAATCTCTCTAAGATGACCAATAACTCTCAATATCTCTGCATTGTGGTCCATAGTAGCCACTGCAATCATAAATATAAATACAATATCATTAGAAAAATAAACAAATGGTATAATGACATCTCTAAGCAATGAAAAGTGAAACTAATGTACAACAAATAACAACATAAAAAAAAATTATTATTTAAATTATAAAATTGATCTTGAATTTTACAGTAAATAATAAACATTTAAGATTTAAAATTTAAAATTTATGTCCTAAATTCAAGTATTAATTCCAATTTCGATATGCATGGGTACATAAATTGTCCTATGTGCATATGTTGATTGGGAAGCTCCTCTAGCTTATTTTAAGGCTTGGATTATGAAGTTTCATCGAAATTGTGAGGTGTTGACTAATACCCTTGCAGGACCAACTCCCAGATTGCAGGTAGAGGCAAGGGATAGAACCTAAAAGAGGTGGCAGAATGTGCTATTGATTAATAAAATCCTAGTATAGGCAATGATTTTGTTAGATATGTAATTATTTGTTGTAGTGTGATTTTTTTTGGACTCCAAAGTCCATTTAGAATATCTTAGTTTATATGTAATTTGAGCCATGTATGGATCCCACTTGATGTTATTTTAGTTGTATGCACTCTTTCTATATACCCATGAGAGACTTTGCATAATTGTGTATAGTGGCTTTTATGGTTGTAAGGTTTCCACTGAATTTTATCATGTATGATAGTATGTGATTGACATGTAATCAAACACATCAACCTCCCTATGTATCTTGATGTTTATAGAGCCTATTGTTGAACTCTGTTGTCTTGACCTTAACCCAAAAGTACCCTTCGGTCAAGAGGAAATATTTGTTAAGCATGGGAAGCTTCTATACCTTATTTTAACACTTGGATTATGAAGTTTTATCAAAGCTATAAGGTGTTTATTGATGTTCTTAGACAACCAACTTTGATGTTTCGAATAGAGGCAAGGGATTTACCATGTCTGTTTATGTATTTTAGGGAAGATATGAATTCTACTTGAATTTTTTTTAGTTGTATGCAACCTTGCAATATAATTACAAACTTTGCATATTTGTTAATTTTGGTTTGAATTCACAAGAATGCTTGTGAATATACATATCAAAATAGTGAAGTTGATTTGTTTTTTATGAGTTAATTGGGGTTTTCATTTACATTGGGCATGTAGATTACTTATGCAAACTTGCAATATACTTGACAAACTTTGCATGTTCGTGAATTTTGGTATGGATTCACAAGGATGTTAGTGAATATGCATATGCAAATAGTGAAATTGTTTTGTTTTTTATGAGTTAACTGGGGTTTTGGCTTCCATTGGGCATGTGAATTTTGGTATGGATTCAGAAGGATTCTTGTGAATATACATATGGAAATAGTCAAAATGATTTGTTTTTATGATTTAATTGTGTTTTTCGTTTCCATTGGACATGTAAATTCCTTTATGGGCATGTAAATTTAAAAAATGGATTAAATTCAAATTAGGGCATATAAATTATTAAATATAGGGAAAATAGCATGAGAGGATTTGAAGAAAATACCTCCCAAGGTCGAGTTTGTTTCCCTTTGCTCACCCAAAACGTGTTTGCCCTAGCTCATTATGCTCCATCCAAGCTCGTTACAGCGCATCGTTGTGGCGAAAATGATGGGCTCGACCTGTTTTAACCATAAAACAGGTTTTACTAAATAGAAGCGTGATTTTGTTAGCTAAAACAGGGGTGCAATTTTGTTGGCTAAAACGAGGGCGCGATTTTGTTAACTATCCTAATTGGCAGGCATGTTGGCAGCCTTGGGACTAGGCTTGGTAGGGTCGGGATTGCTTAATTGGGATGATTTTTGTTTTGTGGATCAAGAGTGATTGACTTCAATCTACCATCTAAAATGTCCCTCAACTTTGTGCACTCACCTATAAATCTTAATTTAACTCTACTAGTTTATCTTTTTAATCTCAAGATAATCATCTTAATTTAATTTTACTCTTAATATATTTTATCTTTAATTTTACCTTAGCTAACTCAACTAGTTAGCTTAACTTTATCAATGTTTAAATATTTTAACTTAAGATTTAACTTAATCTTAACTTATCTCAACTAATGGTTATATGTCATGAACCATCAGTTAACCATGAGTCAACTATTAGTCATCCATGCATTAACTAGGAATTATCCATGCGTCATTACAAGTTGTTTATTTTATTTTATTTTATGTTCTCATATATTTCAAAAGTATATAATTTATTTGCTTTGTTGCATGATGATTTTAGCACTTATAATTACTTAATGTAATTATTAATGGCCCTTTGTTGCCATCAAATACAAATACTTAGTTGTGTAATTTATTAGTAATATAATAGGGAACTTAACTCGTTTCTATACTTAGTTGACGAGGCTAAGATATCAATGACTTCCCATCTAACTTCTAGATTTTATTTACTAGCATTTAGTACTAATTAGCCTACTGCTAATTGTTAAGTTATAGGTGTTTGTTAGTTCCTTGCGACAACTAGTGGTTTCTTCGGTGTCCCCTCCTATGACTAAATTTTAATCATATTTTATTTGACACCTATAAACTTAAGTGTCATCTTAGTTTATTTGTATTGTTGATTTATTGCGGCACCAATATGAAACCCGTCATCCACTCATGGCCACTTAACCATTCAACCTCTCCCCCTAGTGGATTCCATGTCCCTATCATTTTAGTCGAATCAAGTCTTCAGTCTTTTAAGTGTACAATTCACTTGATACAACTTAGGAATTTACATTTATAATTACAGAGTTTTCCCTGTGGATTCTTTGCTTGCTCCCTTGCCACGAGCGAGTTCACAATTTCACTTTAGGTTACAAATATAGGGGCATAGATAAGGGATATTACACGTGCCTCCTTAAATCATTCAATTAATAATTAATATGTTGAAAATATGTGATGCAAAAGTCTTTCATCCATAGTCCAGCTATAACAAACGGATTAGTGTGGGTGAAGATGAGTTGACTGTATTTATTTGTATGTTTGTCTCTCTGTGATAGATGATCTGTCTAAGGACATGTCATCAATTCATCATTGTATTGCCTCTCCCATGAGCGTAGCAACCTTCAAAATGCTCACGTTTATAATTATAGTAACGGAAGAGCATATGATATGGTTGCGTAGTCATAGAGTGGTTGTATGTGTTTTGTTTATCATTCAGCTAGGTGAAATCATGAACCTGGGTGTCTATTCCGTGAGAATCCACTTTCGGAATCTGTATTTAAAACACTTTCAGCCAAACATTTTACTTTTTTAGGCTGAATAATTTAAAAACTTTTCGACCAAATGTTAAAACTAATGGTGAACCTCGTGATGCAGGGTTTGTAAGGATCGTCAGAAAAATATTGTCTGGCAGATTTGTTTTCAACTGAACATTTTTTCGGCCGAAAGATTCTTCGGCCGAAAACAATGTTCAGTTGAACAACGTTTTCAGCCGAACAATCTTTCGGCCAAAAAAAGGTATATATATTTTTAACAACTTAACTGTTTCCAGTTTTTTCATTTTTTATTTTTTCCTACGCCTCGCCTCGGCTCTGCGACAACTCCTGCTCTGCCTCTCCTCCTTCTCTGCGACACCTCACCTCGGCTCTGCCTCGCCTCATCTTTGCGATGCCTGTGCCTTGGCTCTGCCTCGCCTCGCCTGTTAGGCCTCGCCTTTGCCTCGCCTCTACCTCTGTCTCGCCTCAGCTCGCTTGTTAGGCGTCGGCTCTGATTTTTCCTCATCTCATCTCGCCCCATCTATTAGGCCTCAGCTCTGCCTCGACTGTGTGTTAGGGTTTCACGATGGTGGTGATCTTCCTATGTTTTGTTTTGCAGTGGTGGTGCTCCACCTATGCAATGTTTCACGGTGGTGGTGTGATGCCTGTGTGGTGCTTCGCGGCTTGTTGGCTTCCGTCTGTGGGCTTCGTGGTTTTCCTAGTAATTTGTTTTCTTAATTCAAAATCTTTTTAAGTCTAGAGGTGTAAAAAACACAAGGTATATAAACATAGATACCTCTTAATTCAATATCTTTTAAGTATAAGGTATAAAACATGGTTGTTTCCATGGTATTTATTTTTACATTTCTGGCATATGTATTGCCTTTTCCTCATTATGAGATCATAACCATCACAAAACACCTGTACATTTACATTAAATGTAACATAGTTTAATCACAATATTTATAGCAATTACATATGTGCAATGCGTCATGCCTTTACCATACTTATATCCGTTTAATCACATTAATGCATACATTTATAAAAAAAACCCATTATGATTATATAAAGCATCATTAAGTGATTTCATATTTCAAATTTAATAACATATGTAAAATTGAACATGGTTTATAAGGTAAGAAAAACACACAGCATATAAACATAGATACATTGATAGGTGGAAAAAGCATATAAATAGATACATTGATAGGAGAAAATCAAAAGAGATGTTTTAGAGGTTCACATATATTTGTTGTTTTTGTGTTGTTTAATTAAGCATATTAAGAAAGGAAGCAAATATGCTATGTTATAGATATGGTTGTAAAAAGTGCTTTGTATTTCAATTGTATTTTTTATTTTTTGATTCTTGGTAGTGTTTGAATAATCCTAAATAGATAAATAAATTTCAATTAGTGAATTGACTTGATCATGTAATTAACGAATTCTTATAATATGTCGCCCTAATATTACCATTCCGAGGTAGTGAATTCACTTGATCATGTGATCAATGAATTCTTATAATATGTCACCTTAACATTACCATTCCCATTTAGGCTACTCAACTATTAGAACATTCCTGATCCCATTTCTGCTTCCATTATATTTTATCTAAAATACTACTATGATATTATTTGTATTGTTGTTGGTATGCCCCATTTTATTTATCTAGTTCAATAATTATGTATGTTTAATACATTTCTAACTTGTTCTTTAGTTATTTTGATTGAGCCTTTTTTCTTGCCTTTAATTGTGAAGCTATGATTTCCACTAAATTTGGAATAAATTTTGGATATTACAATTACATTGGTAATTTTGTCACATTTTATTCTTATAATAATTTTTCTTTTAGTAATTATGTGTGAAGAGTAAGGTAAGGTATGTATACCAACATAGATCCGTTTAAACTCTGGATATATATCTGCCTGTTTTGTTCTTTAAAATATTATATCTGAGGGGCTTTAAAATATTATATCTAACAAGCTAGGTGAGGCGAAATTTAAAAAAAAAATTAGATAAAATATGAATATAACTTATAATAAGTCTAAAAATTGGAATAGAAAAGATTTAAGACAACAACATCTACCAACAACTTTCAATATGATTTTGTTTTTAACATTTACCAACAGTTACTACTTTTTGCAAATTTATCTTAGGCAAACACACAAAACTACAAACTGGGTTTTCGGACAGTTCTGGTGCAACATAGAACTACACTGAGCTACAGCTCAACAACAATAAGAGCATAATATTCCTCTGTCTGTTAAAGGATTTTTCACATGGGGCCAATTTCATAAGTACCTTCATTTTGTTGTTTCATTACAGCGATACAAAAAACCAGAGCATTCTCTGTTCTATTTGAAGTAAAACTGCCCTTTCGAGCAAAACCTATAATCTGCCTTGAGAGCACAAAACTGTAAACTAGATTCTATAGTTCATCATCTGTGCGCAAACGTATACTAGTGTTGATTTCATCTATTATTTATCTTTGTGTCTATTTAAAACTTTGTAGATGCCAAGCCAAACCTTAAGAATTTCATTGGAACCTATACATAGAAAGAGCTTGAATCTGTTACCCCCCTATGTTGTCAAAAATTCCCACTATATGTTCCTTTAAATTTAGTGTGCTTTAGTTTACAAATGAGACACTTTTCCATGAAGTTTCTTAGAGGTAGATTATTTGGTTTGTCAAGGATAATTTCCTACCATGACAACTATGAATAATGATATCATGATATTGTGCATATGCTTGGTTCAATATTCTAAGATCTTATCTTTTTCTATTGTTCAATTGTATGTTCTCTCAATTTATGTTGGTTGTTCATGTTACATAGTAGGTTGTTCCAACAAAGGTGTGCCCCAGAGCACCAACCCATGGGAGTAAAACCAAAGGTGTTGTCCATGTTCAGTCCAATGGGTAAAAATCTCTCAAACATTATATCCATATAATAAATCCCCCTTTGGTCTATACAATCAAAAAATTTGACCCCTTGCTCTAGCCTTAGCCTTATAGGGACATTGAAGTAGCTCTAGTACGTAACACACTCCACATGAATCAAAGTACATCAACAAAAAGGCTCTAAATTATTTATTTTTTCCTCACCAGCATTTCCACAAGATTAATAACTTGATGTCGATTGATCGTATTATGTTTTATACACAATAAGTATATTCAATTGGTTTTTTCTTGTCCTCAAAAACTTCTTATGGGCTAATTACATTAGTTCATTGGTGCTTATTTTGATGTTTATAGGAGATATATAGTATAGATGGTTCGAGACACGGTGGTCACTCATTCTTCGAGTCGAAGATGTACAGAGACATTTGAGACAAGGACCCCTAATACCACACCTACATCTACTGAAAGACCTTCAAATGTTCGCTCTCAAAGATGGTCTGAATCATCTAGAGATTCTAGCGTATTATATCGAGACACATTAGGTATGTGTTTGAAATTTATGCACATGCAAAATTTATGAGCATGCGTGAATATTTATATTTGTTTCAAGTCGTGTTCATTGATTTTACTAAGTTTCATTAGCATTTTTATTTGTAGAGACACGGCGTAATAGATTGTCTCGTGAGAGTGGCCAAGATTCTGTGTCTGGTCGATTGTTTGATTCATCATCTCGTGACTATTTGCCCTCTTCTAGTTGTTATTTTAGAGAACAACCAATGGACCATTAACATTTTATTGGTAATATGTTACATATATATAATCTATTTAAATAAATTACTATTTTTCATGTTTATATAAATGCTTGTGTCTTTATGTACTAAATTATACATGATTACATGTGTAAATGTAGAGGATCGTGGTTTTGCTGAGGGTGATGATGATGCATTCAGAGAGGTTGGGGATGATGATGCATTCAAAGAAAATGAGGGTTATGCATTTGGAGAAAATGAGGGTGGAGATGTTGAGGATGTTGCAAGGGACCAAGAGCAAGGTCATGCAAATGCTTGGAGAAAGGGTCAAGGTCGGTGAAGGGCCAGTATTGAACAAGCACATGGTTGTCAACCCATGACCATTTATCCTTCAAATATACCTGATGCTCTTCCTTGGGAAAATGAAGAGGTTTCTATCACCCTTGAACAATGTACAGCCCACCATAAAAAATTGAGAGATGATCTTGCTAGATTGGAACTCCCAACAGAGAGTCAACAAAGCTTGCAAATACTTTTGGAATCTTTAGGCAAGTTTATTGGTGCCTATAAAACTATTGAGCCAACAACAGATTGTTTTATTCACTTGATGTGAATGTGGAGGGCTCGGGTGATGGGTCCTGACAAGTGGGTTAATGTCAATAAGAGGGTATCAAAGCAGATGCCATTTCAATGTTTAATTTTAAAGAATGACCAAAATGGAAGATGTTAAAGGTGCAATATTTCAAGCACCCCGAGATTGCACATTATTTATATGATAGATTCTTGGTTGCCTACGGTAGATTTCCATGGAATGATGAAGTGCCACATTATTTTGCGAGATTTTTTTATGCGGAGTTTTTTTTAAACATGAATCTAGATTACACATATGTGTCCAAATTTTACGAGGTTGGAAAAGGTAGGACGTATGAATGAGAAGGAGCCTATCGTGATCCATTGTTTCCTAAGCCTACACCTTGTTTGGTGCCTCGACCATAGAGAGTTGTTACATTACGATCAGAGATGGAGGCACCCTCTCAGATTGGTCTAGAGGTTAGAACTGTCATAGGAGACAACTTACCATCTGCTCTAATGGTTGTTGATGTGGGAATGGATCGACATAGAGCATGTGCTCATTCTCATGCACTTTTTTCTTATAAAATACACAATGAGGTAGATTCAATGAGCCTTGAAGATGCCAAGGAATATGCAAAACATTGTTGAGATGGATTGTTTGATTTACTCCATCGCGAGGAAAGAGGGAGGGGGGAGGTATGTGAGAACTTTTATGTTTTCCTCATAATTATTAAATCTTGTTTTGTTAGTTTATCTAAATATATAATGAACGCATTTGAATTGCAGTTCACCCAAATGTTGGATGAACGTGATTTTTTGGTCAACTCTAGTGTTAACCTAGGGCCATTGAAAGAGGTACATTTGCATAAATATATATAAAAGTTTATATGTTCTTATTATTGACATGACACATTTTTTCAAGATTGAAATTTTGTTTGTGTTCATAGGTTCTGATCCCTTCGCCTAGGACCATGGGTATTGGGCCCCTCTCATAATCAATTTTGGGAGACATTTCTAGTGTCTCCGAAGATTTGGAGGTAAATCAAGCACCTTTCAAATGTATTAGTAACGATTAAATGTTTTTTTAATGATTAAAAACAATTGACAATTTATTTAAATTTTAATTAACATTTAAATTACATGTTTTAAATGTTAAAGTAATGGTATTTTAATTGTAGGTGGGTAAACGTATTGTACAACCTTCCATGGCTGTGGATGTGGTGACCTCTTTGGGTGTTGGCCTCACTCAGGTATATTTATTCATTTTTATTATTTTAACTCCAAATTGTATTTTTATTTAAGTTTATTTACAGTATAAAATTCATATATTGAAGCTTAATTATATGTTGCATGTGTTATATAGGTCAATCGCCAGGAGAATGTGGAGAGTGATATCCATATAATGGATATCACATAGTTATATATGTTTTTATACATGTGAAATTGTTGATTTGACATATTCCATGTCAAAACTTTAAACTTAAACTTATCAGTTTAACTTATATATTTTAAACATATATATAATTTTGGACCGTTCATATATATACGGTTTTATAATTTTGGATCGTTCATATATATTGTTTTTGGAAGTTTTTGGTTTTAAATGATTTAATTTAATTAATATCTTAAGATGTGTTTGATGAGATATATACTAGATTTTTTATTTGTTTAATTAGCATGTGTTTGGTATCTTTGGTTTGTTTAGTTAGCATGGGTTTGGTATCTTTAAGTGGCTTTGTTTTATTTGATCATCAAACACAAGGGAAAAATATATGTAATTGATAAAGTGCTTTAGCATGACTGCATTGGTTGCATTGGTTGTATGATTACACCTAGCACTTTGATGTTTTTATGCAAAGTGTTATCCCTCATCATGCAAGGGTGTTCACTAGTGATTTTTTTCACAATTTCAACAGTAGGGGATGCATTTGATATTTTGGAGTTTTGCTTGATATTGTGGTGCTAGCCTAGATGTTAGTGGTTATGGTTAACAATTGGTAGTTGTAATGTGGAACAAGTGTACCTTATGGAGTTTACGGAGTTTGTTACAACTTATTCTTTCATGTAACTTTATTTAACAACATAAATGGGCCAAGGAGGAGCACTGCAATGGTTTAATTCTAGGCATACTTTGGTAGAATAAAAAATGATATGTACTTGTAGCATTTAGCATGTTATTTGTTGAATCTATCAAACCCTGTAGAATATTTGGGATAGAGATTTTAGGCAGCCTTTAGGTATATATTTGTGGTCATTGTTATGGAGAAAACTTCCTATGGCTTGGGGTACCACAACAGATAGAGTAACCGCATAAATAAATCATTTCCCATATGAAAGAGAAACCAAACATCTAACACTAAAGGATCTCGATACATACCTTATTCCAGATGGTTGATGTAGATCCCCGTTGAGCTTTTCCACTCTCACTTGCATTAGCAATTTGCTCTCTCAACATTCAGCAAACAAGACAAGCATGCTATATAATTGTGTTAGACCTACTCTAGCATATATAATCAATAACATATAAGCATTTAAAAGCATCCATGGATTCAATACTCATTTAAAAACACATTATTGGACAAGAAAATATATTTCTATTAATATAAAACAGAGATTACAATAGTGACAACCTCTGCCGGCACATCTGCGAATCAAAGAAACTGAGTCCTCTACCACTTCAATCCTCCATCTCTCGATAGCAAGCTCACAAGCAAAGGCAAGCTTGGGAAGAACACAAAGTGCTCCAAGGGACAAAGGGATTCAAACTCAAGTATAAGCTCCAGCTACAATGGACTATAGTTTTCTTGCTCTTCAATTCCTCCCCTTTCAATGCATCCAAAGGGTTCCTTATATAATGCTTCAATGGGGTAATGGAAGGTAAAATCTGAGTGATCTCAAGGAATATGGAAGGCCAAGAGACAAGTGACTCGGATCCACATCAAGGAAAACTTCAAAACTATTTGGCCTTTTACACACATCTTGATGTATGCGGTTTCAAGGGTCATATCCATGTATATACACGAGAATGGGTTTAAAAGTCACATCTAGCAAATAATGAATGTTTTTAGGGATGATCTTGGAAACATCAAAGTTACAAAAATGGTCCATGGGGTTTAAAGAGTCTGCAGAGGGATAGGGAAGGCCATAAAGATGTAATCCACCATGTGTGGTAAAATCAGCTGTAACAGATGCCCCCTAATGTGTGAGGTCAGAGGGGTGATACGATGACTGAAATACATTATAAGTCCATCCCAGAAGTGGAGTGATGAAGAACAAGGTGGAAGAACCAGCCATCCAACAGTATAATACAATGATGAAACTTTGCACATAACTGCAAATAGATATAGCAGTCTCAGATACATAAGAGTACAATGGCCATGAATAGGCATGATATAAAATATGACATGTGTGGTCATCACCATGTACAATATAGATAGATCAGAATCTCCATGATGAAGATATACCAAGGATCATGATCTCCATGAAAGCTGAATATATATAATGGATCAAGATCTCCATAATGGCTGGAAATATCTGACATACACTGGAATCAAGTCAGGAGAGCCGAAATATCATGAACACTCGCACGATCAAGGAGGTAGCATATATGAAATGCCACCAATCTAGAAGGTCTTCTACATAATCTGCTATGAGTACATTTCCTTCTATGCGAATAGAGGTGTTGAGGTCGAATATAGTAGTCCATCATCTAATTACCAATCATTGATGTATGTCGTTAACAAACGCAAGATCACCCACCGATAATAAAAATGGGAATCAAGGTACTAGAGTGCAAACTAACAAGTGTGAATAAATGTGTTGAGGTCGAACACTTGAAAGAATCCATCGATCAGGGGACATTGATGTATTCCCAAAAACTGTCGATGGCGAGAGAACCTGCACTGATGACTGCAAGTCTCAAGGCACTCAAAAATTACTCTAGATTCATATCTCAGAATAACTGATTTGAAGTCGATGGGATGAAATCCGCTGGAAGGAGGGAATTAAGGAATCCCCCATCATCCAACACGAGGTACTCAGCAAAGATGTATAATGTGGAAGGACTCGATCATAATGTGCACGAACCAGTAACAGTACTAGGAATGGTCAACATGTAAATAAAAGAGAACTGATGAATGGTCGACTCAGGTTTCAACTTCCTTCGAACAAGAGCATAAATGAAAATGGTGATTGAATATAGGTAGCATAGACTCAATATACAAAACTGGGACATCTCTGGGACACAGGAGGTATCGACAGAGGCTCCATAGGGACTGGAAGCTTAACCAATCGGTGGAGATAAACTCAAAGAAACAAGTACAGCTCCTAAAGTCAAACTATTAACCCAACCAACGGATGTGATATACAGTTCTCTGTTCGAAGGTGACACGACTCAACTGCTGCCAAAGATAACATCTTTCCTTGTCCAACTTTTTAGTATTTTGATTTTTTGTAGACTTTTTCAAATATTTCGAAAAGCTTGAAAAAGAATAAAAGTGCTTTATAGTTACAGACTAGGAGGAGACGAGTGTCAATGGGACAAACAAACTAGTTCCAAGCAGTGAAACATGCCTATGCTCAATGCAAGGACACATGTGTAGGATAACAACACTCTGGGGAAAGTCCCCTCCCAGTAAAAATGGGGAATCAAGCTACAAAGGATATGTAAAACTTGCTCTGCGTGTCTAGACATGAGACAAGCTCAGGCTATATGGCTAATAATCAAAGTCAGGGAAGCCGGCATAAGGCTCAATAAGGCAAGCAAAACTCATGATAATGCAATTACAACTTGACATATACAAAGGAGTCCTAAGGAACAATGGCCAGCATAAAGTTTAAGAGAAGTATGAAGCTCTTGCTCAAGGACATGGCGAGACTAAAGGGGACTCCCGGACCTAAAAGAGGACTCACAGCATGGGTACAAAATGCAAAAGAGAGCTAACTAGGACACCCATGTATAGGAAATCTCTACCATTCACATAGTACCACTTCTAACAATAACATTAAGGTTCTGTGATACCATGGAATGGGTTCGTACCTAAGGTTAAGATGGAACGGTCATAAGGAAATGCATAAGTGCAAGCGGATGTGAAATTCTAACCTATATTCTAGTTCAGACATAATACCTGTGATAGGAATGAATGGGTCGAAACCTCGGAGAGAGTGTACAAAACCTGGACCCTACATGACAACCATATTAGTCCAAAAAAACCCGAAATAGTCAATAAAGAATCCAAACTATAGGATATAGGGAGGAATGATTATGAAAACTGCACCCAAAGGAAACAATGCGACGAACGATGGGACATAAAAAGGAAAGTAAGGTGTAGACCCAACGTTCACACATCCACTACCACCCCCATGAGGGTGACCACTAATGTAAAGACCGAGAGAAGGGAGTCAACATCCTCCACAAATGGAGTAGAGGGCAGAATGTGACCACTCCCAAATCTATGAGCATAGTAAGGGGTTGTGATGCCCCCAAGTCTGACACCAGGGTCTGTACTAGGACCAAGGACGAGTGATAGGATACCAGGCTTGCGAAAATAAAAGGAACCGAACTCAAGAGAGCATAAATATACTCAAGTAACCGCGATCCCAAAGGCGAACTAGTGCACAAAGAGCACACTCCTAAGAAAATCTACAGCCAAAATACAAGTTGTTAGGGTACACAGGGTACTCCCAAAGGACCGAACACTAAGAACAACCGCTTTACACAAACAGGTCACAAGTCAATACACCAATGTTTGTCACGTGGTTAAAACCCTCGAGAGGGAAACAGTCCACGGCCCCAGCCAAATAGCTACTTGGAGCAATTTATTATGCAAAAG
>LPNX011046771.1:147739-186036 GCA_001517045.1 Pseudotsuga menziesii
AGGATTGCTGAAGCTGAGAACGTGTTCGATGATGATCTCGAGGATTACCAGCAAAATCACCCGCTGCTTCACATGTTGAACGGACCCATAGAGGAAGTATTGGTGATGGTGCAATTTGAGGAACATGAGCAGGCGGAGGTGGATTTTCATCCTCACTGTCATCATCAGAAACTGGAGTTGGAAACCTGTCAAGGAAGTTGGAAGAAGAAGAATAATAAGGCACAATCGCTGAATCAGGCTCACAGGCCAAAGATGGCACACCCGCCAAGTTAGGCTCACAGGCCAAGAGATTTTCATCAAATTTAACATCTTTTGTGATGATTATATCATGAGAATGTGGCTGAAGAAGTCTATAACCTTTTACATCTTGAGAATATCCAACAAATATGCACTTTTCACTTTTAGGCTGCAATGCTTTTCGTTTTTCATCCGGAATGTGAGCCCATGCTTCACAACCAAACACATGAAAGTGACTGACATCTGGTTTAATTTTACTCCATGCTTCTTTCGTTGTTATACCTTGTAAAAATTTGGTGGGTGTGCGATTAACTATGTAATTTGCACAATTTATGGTCTCAGCCTAATATTGAAGACTTAGTCCCTTAGATTGGATCATACAATTAGCCATTTCTTTTAAAGTGCGGTTCTTCCTTTCAGCTACACCATTTTGTTGTGGTGTATATGGAATCGTGTGCTGTTGTTGGATTTCTTGTTCAGTGCAAAGAGTGGTGAACTTGTTGTTAACATATTCTCCTCCATTGTCAGATCTTAACTTCATAATTTGATGACCAAATTGTTTTTCAACAAGGGCCTTGTAGGCCAAGAACATGTTAAATACTTCGCTCTTAAGTTTTAGGAAATAAACCCAAGTGCGTCTAGAGTAGTCATCAATGAAAGTTAAGAAATATTTGAAACCAGAAAAGGAAGCAGATGGAAGAGGGCCACACAAGTCACTATGCACAAGCTCCAAGGGAACTGAGGCGTGCCAAGAGGTACGTTTGTCAAAACTGTCCCGATGATGTTTTCCGAGTACACAACCGGAACAAACACCATCCTTGTAAGATACCAGTGGAAGACCAGTCACCATATTGTCTTTACATAGTTGTTGCAATGAGCGATAATTTAAGTGACCAAATCGCTCATGCCAAAGTTTGCTCAAGTTATCACTGTGAGCAACAAAAACTGAAGGAAAAGGTGATGACCCAAAGTTGGTAAATTTGTACAACCTGGTAATATCATCAACAGTTCTAGTAGCAAGGACATTTTGAGGATTTTTAAAATCCTTGATTACAACTTGGTGAGGTGTAAACGTCACAGTTTTACCTTCACCTAAATGAGTAATTTGATAGACTGATAACAAATTGCAGGAAATTTTTGGAACACATGGTACATCACTGAAATGACCATTTTCTACTGGAACTGTTCCAGATCCTACAACACTTAGAGATCTATCATCACCAACAAATATTTGTTTAGTGTTACATTCATGCATAGTAGAAAAGATGGCTTTATCCTTAGCCATATGATAAGATGCTCCAGAATCAATTAGCCACTCATTTGAAGTAGAAGAAGAAGATGCAGTATAAGAGTAATCAGAAGCACAAAGTGCATATCCATGAGAGTTAGATTCTGAAGACGAATCTAGGCTGATGTGGTGCTTCTTTATTGCTGCTTCCAAGGCTGCCATCTTCTTAAAACATTTGGATTCATCATGATTATCTTTTCCACAAAAATTACAATGACAATCAGTCTTCTTTCCTTTTTTCTTGGATCCTTTGTCATTTTTTTGAGAAGGAGCTAACTGAGAGGGTTTGGGACCATTGTTGTTTTGCTTATTATTGCAAAAATTTTGTTTCTTGGGAGGCTTGGACTTTTCTTTCTGTTGGGACAATAAAGCTTTCCCAAATGTAATTGCATTGTTAATTATTCCAAGATGAATGAGCTTAGCTTGCTCTCTAATTAAGGAATCACAAAAGGATTCAAGACTAGGGTCTTGATAGCTGGCTACAGTCAAGGATTCTTTCATGGAGTAGAATGTAGATACAAAAACAGAATATGCAGGTCCAAGTTTGGAAAGAATATGATAAATACATTGTTTGTCTTTTTTCTTAATCTTGCATTCTGCACATAATAGTCTAAGAGTTTTATACTTAAATAAATAGTCTTGAATGCAAGAAAAATCATTTGGATTCAAGGTAAGCAATTCATTCTCAAGTTGATGACCCCGAATTTCATTGTGTTTACCAAACACAGATTCCAACTTTTCCCAAGCTTTATCAGGTTCATCAATTCCAGATATATGGAATCGTAAATCAGTAGAGATTGACATCCCAATCAATCCACGAGCTTCATCACATCTATTTGCCCATTTAATTTTCTTATCATCATCAGTGGGTTCTGTTTCTTTCCCTGAGGTTATCCTGAAAAGTCCCCTACTTCGCAGAACATCCTCCATACGAGATTTCCATGAGAAATAGTTAGAACTTGTAAGTATAATATCACAAGGGGTAGCCATACTGTAAAATAATGGCTGAAAGAACAAAAATTAACTGTCTGGATGCAAAGAACTCGAAAAATATTGGGTTTTAAAAAAAGGCACTTAAAACGGATTTCGGATGATGAAGTTATGCTTAATCAAAGAAAAAGTTGAAGATGTCCCCAATAGTGATGTGGCAGATATTAACTTGACCAACTAAAAAAAAGAACCCCCCTCTTCCAAAGATCAACTTTTGACAATCACTTTACAATAAAGTTGCTTTGAAGTGAATCACTTTTGTAGAAAAAGTGAGGTTCACTTTTACAATAATGTACTTTTAAATAGTGCGACAATAAATTAAAAGACTTAAGTGACTCACTTTTATTTTATTTTATTAATGTGAGATGCACTTTTACAATAAAGTAACTTGCAAATAGAAATTGCATGCACTAAAAAGTAGCTTGATAAGATTTGAACTCAAACCTTATCAGGGTGTAAAGCAACTTTGGACCAAGTGAGCTAAGTTTAAAAGGTACGTAAAACTATGAAAAGAGGAAGGGTTTTTTTTTTTGAACTCTTCTCTTTCGTTTTCCGTGCTTGCTTTTTTTTCCTGCAAATCACACAAAAAAACGAAAAACAAAAAACAAAAAAACTTTTTCCACACAATGGGGTTAGATCTTGGTTAGCTTACCCGGAAAGTCTACGTTTTCAAGTTTTCTCGTTGTTTTTGATTTGCCGTGATCGCACAAGGTGCACGGCAAAGAGCATACATAGCCGAGAAGACAGGGAAAAAAAAAACTTTCCCTCACTGTTTCTGATTCGCTGCGATCGCGCAAGGTGCACGGCAAAGAAATGCACAGAAAATCCAAAAAACAGAAACCCTTTCAAAGATTCGGCAACACTGGTTCCAGATCTTGATAAAAAATGAAAGCGGCGCTTCATAAAAGCTCTGATACCATGTTAGGGTACACAGGGTACTCCCAAAGGACCGAACACCAAGAACAATCGCTTCACACAAACAAATCACAAATCAATACACCAATGTTTGTCACGTGGTTAAAACCCTTGGGAGGGAAACAGTCCACGGCCCCAGCCAAATAGCTACTTGGAGCAATTTATTATGCAAAAGAGAGAAAGTTACATGAGCTTCTCATAATTGATCAACTAGCCAATGACCCTCTATGCTCTTTAAATAGAGATCATAGACCAATCGGGTGTTAAGCCACAGATCAATGGTAGGTATGATCTAAGAGAAGTTGAACCGTCGGATCACTCTATGTCTAGAACATATCATGATCGTCGGATTGGAATATTTACAAATGCATACTAATTCATACTAAAGAAACACACTTTTGCCTAACGGATATATTACACAAGTTGATCTTAACTAACTCCGAAGTGTCTAAATATCTTAACACAAGCAAACCAAGGGGAGGATATGTGAGCTACTGAATGCAATAGGTATGTATCGCCTAGAAGAGGCTCGAAACTCCCATACACTACAAGTGGAGGTTTGTAACCAATTATAGTGGCCCTCAGCTTCAACGCATATAGCGACTGTGGTGTCTGACCCCTACCTAGCTAGGACACCTGCAGAATAACCTCTGCAAATACCCCCTATGATACCTAGGTAAGGAAACTAAGGTCACCTCAATATAATCAATGATCAGGCGAACAATCACAAGTGGGATTGACTGTATGGAAAGGGTAGCAAAGCCTAAAACTCTCAAAAGAGCCCCCAGATACGAATACAATCCTAGAAATATCTCCGGTGCTACTCAGTTATGACCAGTCGTCATCCCAATCATTAACCGCTCACACTGCCTCATGCTTAACTCCCTTGTAAGAGGAGGATCTTGAGAAACACTAATTATACCAAGGAATTTCACTCTCTCACCTAGACAGACACATACATGTTTCGTTTAGTGGTCTTGGAGAATTAACTCACAATGAACTATTCCAAGACCCTAAAACCTATTCTTGTTGGTGAACCCTATAAAAGAAAAATGTGTAGTTCATTTTAAATTATGCGTTGATTTTAATGGTTATAATTACTCAAAGGGAAATGGCCATGCAACTAATGATATGAAGACTCGACAGTGAAATAAAAGTGCACACCTAACAAGCAATGCCAAGTGCAATCTTGTAGAATGAAAAATAGGGTATGCCACTACATGAGATGCATGAATATATATTCCTTCCCGAATGCCAATGAAATCCTTCTTATATGAAAGCCTAAATAAAACTCATCCAAGCAATCCAATGCAAGTACCTCCTCAAATCCATATGCAAAAAACGCAACTACCTTGTATTTTTCAATATAAAAGAATGAAAAATGCAATAAAAGTCATCTAAAACTCTCAGTCTCTGCAGCGAGTATAAAACACAAGCCCAGCAAGACACCAAGACAAAAAAGAGTAATGCACTAATGGCAAAAAAAAGAAGGATAAATGACTAAAATTACTTTCAAAGAAAAATCAATGAAAAAGCGGTCTCTAGTCATAAAAGAAGCATCAAACAGACAACATCAGACCCAAGGAAGACCCAACCACACTCACAACCCACCCAACAACTTCTCACAACATCAAACTCACCAAAAGGGAGGATGTGCATGACTGTTTAAAGAACAGCTATGTATATACACGACTTTTGGCCAAAAAGTTGCATGTATACGCGGATTTTGGCCAAAAACCTGCGTGTATACGTGACTTTTGGCCAAAAATCTGCGTATGTATGCGACTTTTGGCCAAAAACCTGCGTATTTAGAGAAGGCAGTGGTAAAATGCAGGCCAAGGGTTAAAACAATAAAGGGGAGTGTCAATGGATGAACATACTATAAAATGCAACATAGAAACAAGGAGAAACAAAAAGCAAGTCAAGAATATCAAGCACATTGTGACCCAAACCCAAAAGAAAAACAAGGAACATCCCCAGTATGGTCGCCAATTCTGTTACAGAGAAAAATTTCTATGGCTTGGGGTACCACAACAGATAGAGTAATTGTAGAAATCAATCCTTTCCCATATGCAAGAGAAACCAAACATCTAACACTAAAGGATATCAATACATACCTTATTCCGGACAGTTGATGTAGATCCCCGTTGAGTTTTTTCACTCTCGCTTGTATTAGCAATTTGCTCTCTCAACATTCAGCAAACAAGACAAGCATGCTATATAATTGTGTTAGACCTACTCTAGCATATATAATCAATAACATATAAGCATTTAAAAGAATCCATGGATTCAATACTCATTTAAATACACATTATTAGACAGGAAAAGATATTTCTATTATATAAATCAAAGATTACAATAGTGACAACCTCTTTCGGCACATTTGCGAATCGGAGAAACTGAGTCCTCCATTTGGGCCTCCACCACTTCAATCCTCCATCTCTCGATAGCAAGCTCACAAGCAAAAGCAAGATTGGGAAGAACACAAAGTGCTCCAAGGGACAAAGGGTTGCAGACTCAAGTATAAGCTCCGGCAATAATGGACTATAGTTTTCTTGATCTTCAATTCCTCCCCTTTCAATGTATCCAAAGGGTTCCTTATATAATGCTTCAATGGGGTAATGGAAGGTCAAATCCAAGCGATCTAAAGGCATATGGAAGGCCAAGAGACAAGTGACTCGGATCCACATCAAGGAAAACTCCAAAACTATTTGGCCTTTTGCACACATCCCGATGTAAGCGGGTTTAATGGTCATATCCGCATATATATGCGAGAATGGGTTTAAAAGTCGCGTATAGCAAATAATGCATGTTTTTAGGGATGATCTTGGAAACATCAAAGGTACAAAAAAGGCCCACGGGGTCTAAAGAGTCTGCAGAGGGACAGGGAAGGCCATAAAGGTGTGATCCACCATGTGTGGTAAAATCAGCTGTAACAGTCATTGCAGTCTCAAAGTACATGATATTAAGTTAGAAAATACTAGTGAAGATTCTGTTGTATCTTTAGGAATATAGTGAATGCATCTTAAATTCAATTTTCAGGTATAATGGATGCAATATTCGCATAAATGCATAGTCCAGAATAAATGAATATAAGGGAAATTTACCATATCTTGGTAAGTTGATATTAAGTTAGAAAATACTAATGAAGATTCTGTTGTATCTTTATAATGAATATAGTGAATGCATCTTAAATTAAAATTTCAGGTATAATGGATGCAAAATTCTCATAAATGCATAGTCCAGAATAAATGAATATAAAGGAAATTAACCATATCTTGGTAAGTTGATATTAAGTTAGAAAATACTAGTGAAGATTCTGTTGTATCTTTATGAATATAGTGAATGCATCTTAAATTAAAATTTCAGGTATAATGGATGCAATATTTTCATAGATTCTGTTTTTTTATCTTGCTGAAAAATCTACTTTTGTGAAGTTTAGATCAACTTCAAGTTTTAATGAACAAACAATTTTAATGTCCAATACATGTAAGTTCTAAGTGTACATTTTTGTTTTGCATGACATTTTCAAAGACTTTAAGGAGCTTAGTGACATCATTGGGTGGGCAATTGTCATTACAACCTAGTTTTGGACCTTTTATACAACATGATATATTAGACTCACAGATATTCATGCCCATGTTCAAGAAGGTGTCCAAATTTAGTAATATTAAAGTAAATGTTGGCCAAGAATACTAAGAGGCTATATTTAGTGTTGATCAAACTATTAACTATCATAGACAAGAAAATGGTCTAATCTATTATGGTATTTTGGATGTGATGGATTTAAAATTGGAAAATCTAATATTTAATTGTGACTATTTAGATACAATGGATGTATGGAAGATGATTTAAATAAAGTAAAAATTCAACAATTTGTGTTTAAAAATGCTCTAAATTTGGGTTTTCTTGATGGGCCAAAGATTTTTTGTTGAGAAAAATGTTTAGTTACATTGGCATATTTGGATTGAATTCTAAAGCTAACCTCTGCAATGCTGGCCATTCCTTTCATTTGTTTCTTCAATAAATGGAAGGAACTTTTGCATGGCAACAATGGAGAAAGTGAAGTAAACCTTTTCCTCTAGAAAAGGGAAGGTACTTCTACCTAATCTGATGGTGTATGAGAAATTAATAAGATCAATAAAATGTGGCTAGCAGAAAAAGAATAAATCCAAGTGAAAGTGTATGAGAAATTAATATACTAACCTAATCTTTCATTGTATTGAACCACATGCCTTTGTTGTGAACATTATGATAGATCTAGTTCCATAAAAAATATCTAAAGGATATCCAATCCATTTCTTAGGGAACTTTGCATGATAATTATGCATTATGAGGAATTCTCTTGAGATAACATGATAATTCATTCACAATCCTTTCAATTATAATCCCTCTCAGCATACATGTAATTGTGATCTTCACTCTAAATTTTTGTTTTTGTTTTGGTTGAGGATCAATGTAATTAGTATCTTAATTCATTTATGTAATTAGTATCTTACATGATGATTAAAGTAGTATCTTAAGATACTAATTAGTATCTTTAATTTAATTACATAAATGATTTAATTAGTATCTTAAATGATTTTGGTTTTAAATGAATTTATTTCACAATCATCTTTTGAGCAAATTCAATCAAGATTTTTAATTATTAGTAATGATTTTTAATATTTAGTAATGTTAATATTGAATGTTTGTATGTTATGAATTTATACAATTGTACATATCAATTTCGTTATGAAATTAATATAGATCATTTTGATGTACATATGTTGAACAATCCAAGAACAATATATCATATAATTGACATCAATTTGATATATACATACGCTAAACAATCTAAGAACAATGAGCTATAAGCTCAACAGTTGAAGAACACTATTTTATAATTTCCTTAATTTTATGGACATAATCTCAACAATGTAAGAACTTTAATCATTTTTACATGTACATAAGTTCAACAATCTAATCTAATAGTCTATCATATTTAAGTTTAAAAGAGGCACAGACCTCATAATTTGACAATTTCATAACGAATGTGCTTAAAAACTCATTAAAACAATATAGCTCATAATTTATCAATAATCACTCTATTTGAGTGTCACAATTATAAAACCAATGAAGACGTCCTTCATGTAAAAAGTATGCATCATGTTCAACATGATTCTAATTAGAAACAAGATCTTAAAGGAATCTCGTCTTCAATTATTCTTTCATGATCAACTTTTGACATCTTCTATCTTCTAGCTTTCAATTTTTTATTTGATTTTTCTTCTATCAATTTTATGCGAGCTGCACATACCAAATGACTATATTGGAAGCATATGGCATCAAGTTGATAGTCTTTAAAGTGAACGTCACTTTCAGTTTGATATGTTTCTTGAAAAAAATAACCTTTTAATAGAATTGACCCTCTTTCATATATAAAACCTCTATCATCATAGTCCTCCAATAATTTCATCTCTCTCTGTGCATCCCATAAAATAACATCTCACATTTTCACTGTTCTCTATGGGTGCAACCACAGCAAATACATCTCCTACACATAATTAAGAACATTGAATCTGTCAAAAAAAACTTTAAAATAAAAATAGAAAAATTTAGTATTTAGTATATATACATAAAATTACCTTCTCTAACCAAATCGAAAATTCTATCACCATCAGTTGATATTGCAATGTCGTCTGATTCCAACTCTTCAAAGCTTGCAAGTGGCATTTTTCCTTTTAAATTAATTTCATTGTGTTTCCAAGGTTTAACATAATTGTCATTGATGTTTTCACAAATCTCTATTGATTATGTGTCCTCTATGCAAATAGGACAAACGCATGTTAGCTTCCTACCATCAAATGAAAAAACATTTTGGAAGGTTTTTGTTTTGATTGAGTGTAAATCTCGAGTTCCATGAATAGTGCTAGCATCATATGGGATTGGTCTGTCTATATATTGGATTCCAATATGCCAAAAAAACCTATCCAACATAAATAATTTTACATGTACATGTGAATAAAATGTTAGTAGATGTACATATTAAAGTCATTCTAAGTTGAATAATTCTCTTTTGAAAACAAAGTTCATACCTGTGCACATCTTTTGATTGTTGATTGTAATCATGGCTGAGATTTAAACGACACCATTGAACAAATTTATTAGCACACACAAATCAATCAGTAGAATGGTTCATTTGATACCTTCGAAGTGCTTGTTTTACACACGCCCTGGCACCATCGCGCTCCCCTTTTCCATGACCAATTTCAAAAAAAATCCAACGATGTTTCATATTTGTTTTTTTATGAAGGCGACATAGCCAGAGAATGATCGTGAAGATTTAAATTGCCCTACACATCCATTTGATCATATCCAATGTTCATTCATTACAACTCCACGTGTTTTCAATGAACCATAAATAATATCAAAACAATGTTGTACATAATGCGTATCATGCGTTCGGTCATCGCTGATATAGAAATGGTATTCCTTGATCACATGTCGATTGCCATTCATGCTTTCTATATCATCAACATTTTGTTGAGCATGTCTAAATAGAACATGGACAAACACTAGTACAAAATGAGGAATTAGCTACTAGGTGACTAAAAATTCTAGTCACCACAAGTTTTTCAAGTGATTTACTACTAAATATGAGCAATTTTGATTGACCCAACTATAAACGACTAAAATTAACGACTAATTTAGTCACCAGTTAACAAATATGACTAGATAATAAGTGACAGAGTTAAAAATGACTAACATAAAAGACTAATTTAGTCACGACATAAAAAATGACTAGTTAGAAAAATATGAATTAGTCATTTATGTTAGTCATTTTTAATTATGTCATGGAAAATTGCAAATTTGACAATGAAGTGTAAATTTTGTAAATTGTCTACTTTTTATTAGTAATATTGGTGCCATGCACCTCGATCTTCATAGATCCAAGAAAGCAATTGTATGAATTTTATCTTGACCATCTTTATCCCTGCTGCACCATTGAAGCAAACCCGGTTAAACACATTCCAGAGGAAAATTAGGTTCCTACGTCAATTGCGAATTGGGTACTAGAACTAGTACCATATCGATACCTAGCTAGAAGCATCATAGCCTTACATCCCCTTGAGAACCGACCATTCGAATGTGCCTCCTCCACGTAGACTTACCAAATACATCCAATGCATGACTAAAAAAACACGTCAACTTCGGATCTATGGGTTGAAGGTATCGTTCAACCCCTGCTCCCATTTTTTTGCACTCGATTCCCTATTTTTCTAAATGATACGCTGGTTCAGGATCTCGCAGTGACCAGTTAGAGCGCTTCAAATTAAAGGGATGGTTCTTGTTGCTCCGATCGTGTTCATTACTCCAATCAATAACCAGGTTTTATGGCTTTTTACAGGTCTCAATGTTGTTGGAGTTACTGCTTCCACTTTACATTCATAATTATCTCCATCTCCATCCTATGCACTCATAACCATATGCATTTCGAGCTTTCAACCTAGGAAAAGCAAGAGGACCCTCATGCAATGCCACTATTTGCAAAGGTCACTGGTTTTTGCACATCGACATTCCTCACACGCTCCAAAGTAAAACTGAAGCATACATTAGAAGAAGTGATTAAATTTTGTAAGGAGGTTTACTTGTTGCAGATGTCATTGTAGAGCAATGGTCGAACGATACCTTCAGCCGACAGATCTGAAGTTGATGTGTTTTTTTGGCCATGCATTGGATGCATTTGGTAAGTCTACATGCAGGAGGCGCATTCGAATGGCCGTTTCTTGAGGGGATGTAGGCCCCTCATCTGTGGCTGTCGTCGGTCACCGTCCCAAAGAGTATTGATCAAATTTTGGTATAGGTTAGAATCGATGATTTGGTCAAGAAGTGGTGATGAAAACTAACTTCTAAGGCAAATCGTCGACTCTGTAGACTACTCCATTTATAAAACTAAACAACTTATATGATAATTATTAAAAATATAATATATAACCAATTAACATAATTTATATAATAAAATAATAAAAATAAAACAAAAAATATATAACAAAAGCAAAAAAATCTATATAATCTATATAATAAAACAATAAAAATAAAACAAAAAATATATAACAAAAGCAAAAAAATCTATATAATTTATATAATAAAATAATAAAAATAAAACAAACAATATACAACAAAAACAAAAAAATATATTATGCAAATGCAGCAGCTGTCGACCCAACTCTCGACCCAACAACTCTCCACCCACCTCTATTGCGGCATTCATAGTCGATGGCTGATTTTCCTGAACCATCATCCTCCAATTCCGTCAATTACTACTCAACCTGCTCGTTCGCGCCAAATAGCCTTTCTAAACTGACCGTTGGCGCCAAACATAGGAGGGTTTGGTGGGTTCTGAATACAAATAGTGTGAATTGGGTGGCATTTTTGGTCATTTATTAGGCCACCTGCTATACCCGTTGAGAAGATTGGTATCGATATTCACCACTGTTGAGGGTTTATAATTTCGCTATTTAATTGCCTTCGCTGCCATGGATAAAACAACATTGGAGAGAACCTGAAGGCCCTTGAAGAGGCGGACCACGAATTCTGTAGCTATAGAGTCAACATCACCTTCTTCCCTTACGTCAAAATACCTGGTAAGTTTCTTGGTTTACTGTGAATTGATAAATTTTTCCTAGTTATAATACTGAAGCGTAGGTATCTAGGTTAAAATCAGTGGTAAGTTTCCTTTTTACTGTGAATTTTTATCTTTTGCCCAATAATATTGAAGCTTAGGTAGGTAGGTTAATATCGTAGGTAAGTAGGTAAGTAGGTTAATATCCAAGTCGTGTGGTACTAGTCTATAATTCATCTCTGCTGTTCAAGTTGACTGTGGTTCACAAAAAAAAAATTATTCTCCAGCTTTCTATTTTTTGCGACTCAAAAGTCATAATTGATTGGGCCAGAGGTCTCACCAATTTGCAGTCATTGAGTTATGATTGTTGGTTGAAAAGGATTGGGCTCCTAAAGAATTTGTTTCTTTCTTTATCCTTCAGGCACCTGTACAGGGAGTTCAATTCTAACGCGGACAACCTATCAAAGCTTGCGATAAGAGATTTCCCTGGTATTCTTCACTTCTCTAAGTACTCAAACTGTTGAACGTCGCTTTACCTGCTTCTAGTTTCTCCATTCGAGTTTTGCCTTGGAATTTTTTAGGTTGTATTTGTATGACAACTCTCTGGAGCCCTACTAGTTTTTGTCTCACGGTCATTTTGTCTTTTCCACATTTTTTCTTTCTACAGTTTGATGGGTAGAGTCCCTGTCGTTTATTTTTGGATATTGTAATGTTTTTCCCAGGGCTTCAATATTGTCTTCTATCTACTTTGAAAGATATTTTACATGAACAACTATGATGTAATTTTGATTCTTATGAATAAAAAATTACATAATTTTTTACAATAAAAAAACCATTTATATAGAGAATCCACCATGTTTCTTTTTATATTTAAAATTAACACAATTTAAAATGCTATAATTTAACAAAATATATAATCTAAATTTCAATAAATTATAACAAAATATATAATCTATATTTCAATAAATAGATATACCATAATTTTTTCATTTACACCTTGGAAAAAGCAACAACCTATTTTGACAAATATATAATATATATTATATATAAACTTGTTTTCATTTTTCTCATTTAACCGCTGCTTTAGGATGTTTCATTTTTAATCTTATGATTGAATTACTTTATGATGTTTTATTTTTAAAACTTTGGTACACTTTGGATTGAATAGGGATGGAAGAGAACCAACAATGGCAGGGGGAAATCACAATCACAATCTTTCAATTTCTGTATTTATGGCATTTCCTCTTCTGCAATTTCCTCTCCTCTTTCCATGGCCATGGTCATGGCATTTCCACTTGTTGGCCCCATCTTCTCATTTCTCGTTTTGTGGTTTCAAGATGGATCATATCTTCTTTGGCCATGGGAATCGATGGTTTTTGGGATAGATCACCCATTCTGGGGGTTTTCCGTTCATATGGGCTGTGATTGACATGGCTCTGACAGTGGCATCTATGGAGTATTTTGAGGAATTCAAGGAAAGAAGAGATAAGATTTCCACACGGTTATATGCCTCTACCACTCCACGCTACCATAATTGTGATGGTTTTTTGGATGGAGGAGCTGCAAGACTTAGTGGTCATGCTTCAAGGATCATAAGTAATCCGCAACACAAATCTACGAGACACTTCAAGGAAATGGTAGAAAAATCGCATGAAAGGGAAGAAATGATGACGACGATGACGACGACGGGGATGATGATGGTTTTCAGAAAAAAGAAGCAGAAAACCACCATGTGGTGGACGAGGTGCTGAGGATAAAGGAGCTTCTCGATGATTCTTATTAGATTCTTTGTTGTTGTCTTCTCTGCCATTCTCATTGGATCGAGTCCATGACTTCGGTTCACTTACAATGGCCATTCTTTTGTTTTATCCCCTAAAATCCAATTGAATGAGCCAAGTGCATGTATTGATCTGTTACTATATGCCCTTCTCAATGACAATAGGTAAGCATAACACTTTTGGGGTTGACGATCACATCCTTTTTATTAAAATGACTAAAATTTTGAGTCTTGTTTAACACATTTTATCACTAAGATAATATCATAAGTTATTGTCAATGGGATCTCAGTTAGTCTGTAAATAAACAAGGGTTAGGTAAGCATAACAGTTTTGGGGTTGACGATCACATCCTTTTTATTAAAATGACTAAATTTTTTAGTCTTGTTTAACACATTTTATCACTAAGATAACATCATATGCTATTGTCAATGGGATCTCAGTTAGTCGGAAAATAAACCAGGGTTGTTTTATACTCCTACCCAAGGGTTTCATGCACTTGGGCCAGGTGTAAGTCGTGGGAAAATTTTGTGGAATAGATACCACATCCCTGACTTCTCAATGGAAGGGATTTTTAGAGTTTTGTAAGGAAGGCATATTCCATTGTAGTATGCCACCAGACAGTGATATAGGAGCATTTTGTCAATTTTATTTTTTTATTTGTTATCATATGCTGCTACTCAGCCTTCACTTCATATTTTTATTCTGGTGGTGCCCTTTATTAGTATTTATGTGCTGATGTTTTTTGTTTTGAATTGGAGATATCTTAGCATATGCTCATTCTTTACATTTTTTTGTATTGGTTTCAGCCTCATGAACTCTTGCTGGAGCCACTGCAGAGTTTGTTTAACATGCATATGTCTGTGGAAGCTTTGAAGGTTAGAATAACATACCTTGTTGGTTTTTTATTAAAGTATTATGCCTGTTCCTCTCAGTTTTAGCTTATTTCTATTTTAGTTATTGTCTTCCTCTTTGAGTTATAGGAGACTAATATTGGTAGACAAGTGAATGGACTGCGCAAGTATGCTTCTGCTGACATTCGAAAGCTAGTAAAAGAGCTTATAAGGTCAGTTCTCTTTTGGTTGGCAAAGGTTCTTGTTCATTGTCTAGCATGACTTTGCAGAAATAACAAATAGGAGTACCAGTGAGATTTCATTATATCTCAGTGGGGTTTTCAAATATTATTATATGGTCATAGAAACTGCCCAGGCCCTGGCATTTCTTCATAGCCTTGAACCTCCAATATTCCACAGAGATGTAAAATCTCCAAATATTCTGATGGACGAGGACTTACATGTCAAAGTAGGGGATTTTGGGCTTTCAATATTTGTGCCATTAGATGCAACCCATGTTTCCACTGCTCCACAGGATACGTCAAGCTATGTTGACCCAGAATACTACCAATGCTTTCAGCTCACAGACAAATCCGATGTCTACAGTTTTGGCATTGTTTTGATGAAAATCATCTCGGCCAAGTTAGCGGTGGACCTAAATCGGAGTTGTGGGGAACCTGTCCTAACTTACATGGCTATATCAAAAATTTAGGCCAGATCTTTGCATGAGCTGATAGATCCAAATCTGGACACTGATTCAAACCCTAACATAAAAATAATGGTTACCATAGTTGCCAAATTGGCTTTCAGATGCCTCGCACCGGTGAAGAAAGACCGACCAGATATGAAGGAGCTCTTGGCAGGACTTAAGCAAATTACACATAATGGAGGGCCATGCAAACACCCTGGATTTCATCATTTGTCTCCAACTTCTATTGAGCAAAAACCACTACTGAAAAAAGCTCGTTATTCGTATCATATATGACTGTTTCTTGTTTTATCTAGGGAAAATTATTAGACATTCAACATCAATGTATTTGTGTAAATTTTATATTTCTTCCTTGCGGACAGGGCATAGTCCTTGCCCTCAAGATTTTTACTGCTTGTGATTGTGTAACGTATGTCCATGGTATATGGAGCCACTTGTAAGGAGAGAAATGACTGATAAATAAAACTGTGTATGCTTCGATATTTAATGGGTGTAGGTGCTGTTTTCCTTGAAACATGAAACAAAAACCACATGGTGGCAATGTTCCATTCTTGTCCTGATAAATTGGTATTTTGTAAACAACATTTGCTCCTATATTATGATTGAATGCATCCTATGCACTAATTGTTTTGAATTTGAAAAAGGGAAGAGTAAGTTTCTAGGATTGGGTTTCTGCATAGTATCATTTTGATTGTTGCCCCTACCATTGGAAAGGATACTCTCAGATTCATTGGTATTTCTTTTTGGTGGGTTTCTGCATAGTATCATTTTGATTGTTTCCCCTACCATTGGAAAGATACTCTCAGATTGATTGGAATTTCCTTTTGGTGTTAAAGGTGATGTCAGAACTGCTTTTAATGGAAAATGCACTATGTCCCCCATGGGTGATCTCATAGCAATGTAGCATTTAAATATGATCTAGAAATACAGTATTCAACTATGATAAGGCTATTCAAGTGATGGCTACAAGTCCTGCCCTGTTTATCCCATTGGAGGTGAGATCCATTGTAGTATGCCACCAGACAGTGATATAGGAGCATTTTGTCCATTTTAGTTTTTTATTTGTTATCATATGCTGCTACTCAGCCTTCACTTCATATTTTTATTTTGGTGGTGCCCTTCATTAGTATTTCTGTGTTGATGTTTTTGTTTTGAATTGGAGATATCTTAGCATATGCTCATTCTTTACATTTTTCTGCACTGGTTTCAGCCTCATGAACTCTTGCTGGAGCCACTGCAGAGTTTGTTTAACATGCATATGTCTGTGGAAGCTTTGAAGGTTAGAATAACATACCTTGTTGGTTTGTTATTAAAGTATTATGCCTGTTCTTCTTAGTTTTAGCTTATTTATATTTTAGTTATTGTCTTCCTCTTTGAGTTACAGGAGACTAATATTGGTAGGCAAGTGAATGGACTGCGCAAGTATGCTTCTGCTGACATTCGAAAGCTAGTAAAAGAGCTTATAAGGTCAGTTCTCTTTTGGTTGGCAAAGGTTCTTGTTCATTTTCTTGCATGGCTTTGCAGAAATAACAAATAGGAGTACCAGTGAGATTTCATTATATCTCAGTGGGGTTTTCAAATATTATTATATGGTCATAGAAACTGCCCAGGCCCTGGAATTTCTTCATAGCCTTGAACCTCCAATATTCCACAGAGATGTAAAATCTCCAAATATTCTGAGGGATGAGGACTTACATGTCAAAGTAGCGGATTTTGGGCTTTCAAGATTTGTGCCATTAGATGCAACCCATGTTTCCACTGCTCCACAAGGTACGCCGGGCTATGTTGACCTAGAATACTACCAATGCTTTCAGCTCATAGACAAATCCGATGTCTACAGTTTTGGTGTTGTTTTGATGGAAATCATCTCGGCCAAGTTAGCGGTGAACCTAAATCGAAGTTATGGGGAACCTGTCCTAACTTACATGGCTATAGCAAAAATTCAGGCCAGATCTTTGCATGAGCTGATAGATCCAAATCTGGACATTGATTCAAACCCCGACATAAAAATAATGGTTACCACAGTTGCCAAATTGGCTTTCAGATGCCTCTCACCGGTGAAGAAAGACCAACCAGATATGAAGGAGGTCTTGGAAGGACTTGAGCAAATTACACATAATGGAGGGCCATGCAAACACCCTGCATTTCATCATTCGTCTCCAAATTCTATTGAGCAAAAACCACTCCTGAAAAAAGCCCATTATTCGTATCATATATGATTGTTTCTTGTTTTATCTAGGGCAAATTATTAGACATTCAACAGCAATGTATTTGTGTAACTTTTATATTTCTTCCTTACGGACAGGGCATAGTTCTTGCCCTCAAGAGTTTTATTGCTTATGATTGTGTAACGTATGTCCATGGTATATGGAGCCACTTGTAAGGAGAGCAATGACTGATAAATAAAACTGTGTATGCTTTCGATATTTAATGGGTGTAGGTGCTGTTTTCCTTGAAACATGAAACAACAACCACATGGTGGCAATGTTCCGTTCTTGTCCTGATAAATTGGTATTTTGTAAACAACATTTGCTCCTATATTATGATTGAATGCGTCCATGCGCTAATTGTTTTGAATTTGAAAAAGGGAAGAGTAAGTTTCTAGGATTGGGTTTCTACATAGTATCATTTTGATTGTTGCCCCTACCATTGGAAAGGATACTCTCAGATTCATTGGTATTTCTTTTTGGTGGGTTTCTGCATAGTATCATTTTGATTGTTTCCCCTACCATTGGAAAGATACTCTCAGATTGATTGGAATTTCCTTTTGGTGTTAAAGGTGATGTCAGAACTGCTTTTAATGGAAAATGCACTATGTTCCCTATGGGTGATCTCATGGCAATGTAGCATTTAAATCTGATCTAGAAATACAGTATTCAACTATGATAAGGCTATTCAAGTGATGGCTACAAGTCCTGCCCTGTTTATCCCATTGGAGGTGAGATCCATTGTAGTATGCCACCAGATAGTGATATAGGAGCATTTTGTCCATTTTATTTTTTTATTTGTTATCATATGCTGCTACTCAGCCTTCACTTCATATTTTTATTTTGGTGGTGCCCTTTATTAGTATTTATGTGCTGATGTTTTTTGTTTTGAATTGGAGATATCTTAGCATATGCTCATTCTTTACATTTTTCTGCATTGGTTTCAGCCTCATGAGCTCTTGCTGGAGCCACTGCAGAGTTTGTTTAACATGCATATGTCTGTGGAAGCTTTGAAGGTTAGAACAACATACCTTGTTGGTTTGTTATTAAAGTATTATGCCTATTCTTCTTAGTTTTAGCTTATTTATATTTTAGTTATTGTCTTCCTCTTTGAGTTACAGGAGACTAATATTGGTAGACAAGTGAATGGACTGTGCAAGTATGTTTCTGCTCGCATTCGAAAGCTATTAAAAGAGCTTATAAGGTCAGTTCTCTTTTGGTTGGAAAAGGTTATTGTTCATTTTCTTGCATGACTTTGCAAAAATAACAAATAGGAGTACCAGTGAGATTTCATTATATCTCAGTGGGGTTTTCAAATATCATTATATGGTCATAGAAACTGCCCAGGCCCTAGCATTTCTTCATAGCCTTGAACCTCCAATATTCCACAGAGATGTAAAATCTCCAAATATTATGAGGGACGAGGACTTACATGTCAAAGTAGCGGATTTTGGGCTTTCAAGATTTGTGCCATTAGATGCAACCCATTTTTCCACTGCTCCACAGGGTACGCTGGGTTATGTTGACCCAGAATACTACCAATGCTTTCAGCTCACAGACAAATCCGATGTCTACAGTTTTGGCATTGTTTTGATGGAAATCATCTCGGCCAAGTTAGCGGTGGACCTAAATCGGAGTTGTGGGGAACCTGTCCTAACTTACATGGCTATAGCAAAAATTCATGCCAAATATTTGCATGAGCTGATAGATCCAAATCTGGACATTGATTCAAATCCTGACATAAAAATAATGGTTACCATAGTTGCCAAATTGGCTTTCAGATGCCTCGCACCGGTGAAGAAAGACCGACCAGATATGAAGGAGGTCTTGGTAGGACTTGAGCAAATTACACATAATGGAGGGCCATGCAAACACCCTACATTTCATCATTTGTCTCCAACTTCTATTGAGAAAAAATCCCGTTATTCGTATCATATATGACTGTTTCTTGTTTTATCTAGGGCAAATTATTAGACATTCAACAGCAATGTATTTGTGTAAATTTTATATTTCTTCCTTACGGACAGGGCATAGTCCTTGCCCTCAAGAGTTTTATTGCTTGTGATTGTGTAACGTATGTCCATGGTATATGGAGCCACATGTAAGGAGAGCAATGACTGATAAATAAAACTGTGTATGCTTTCGATATTTAATGGGTGCAGGTGTTGTTTTCCTTGAAACATGAAACAAAAACCACATGGTGGCAATGTTCCGTTCTTGTCCTGATAAATTGGTATTTTGTAAATAGCATTTGCTCCTATATTATGATTGAATGCGTCCATGCGCTAATTGTTTTGAATTTGAAAAAGGGAAGAGTAAGTTTCTAGGATTGGGTTTCTGCATAGTATCATTTTGATTGTTGCCCCTACCATTGGAAAGGATACTCTCAAATTCATTGGTATTTCTTTTTGGTGGGTTTCTGCATAGTATCATTTTGATTGTTTCCCCTACCATTGGAAAGATACTCTCAGATTGATTGGAATTTCCTTTTGGTGTTAAAGGTGATGTCATAATTGCTTTTAATGGAAAATGCACTCTGTTCCCTATGGGTGATCTCATGGCAATGTAGCATTTAAATCTGATCTAGAAATACAGTATTCAACTATGATAAGGCTATTCAAGTGATGGCTACAAGTCCTGCCCTGTTTATCCCATTGGAGGTGAGATCCATTGTAGTATGGCACCAGACAGTGATATAGGAGCATTTTGTCCATTTTAGTTTTTTATTTGTTATCATATGCTGCTACTTAGCCTTCACTTCATATTTTTATTCTGGTGGTGCCCTTTATTAGTATTTCTGTGCTGATGTTTTTTATTTTGAATTGGAGATATCTTGGCATATGCTCATTCTTTACATTTTTCTACATTGGTTTCAGCCTCATGAACTCTTGCTGGAGCCACTGCAGAGTTTGTTTAACATGCATATGTCTGTGGAAGCTTTGAAGGTTAGAATAACATACCTTGTTGGTTTGTTATTAAAGTATTATGCCTGTTCTTCTTAGTTTTAGCTTATTTATATTTTAGTTATTGTCTTCCTCTTTGAGTTACAAGAGACTAATATTGGTAGACAAGTGAATGGACTACGCAAGTATGCTTCTGCTGACATTCGAAAGCTAGTAAAAGAGATTATAAGGTCAGTTCTCTTTTGGTTGGCAAAGGTTCTTGTTCATTTTCTTGCATGACTTTGCAGAAATAACAAATAGGAGTACCAATGAGATTTCATTATATCTCAGTGGGGTTTTCAAATATTATTATATGGTCATAGAAACTGCCCAGGCCCTGGCATTTCTTCATAGCCTTGAACCTCCAATATTCCACAGAGATGTAAAATCTCCAAATATTCTGAGAGACGAGAACTTACATGTGAAAGTAGCGGATTTTGGGCTTTCAATATTTGTGCCATTAGATGCAAACCATGTTTCCACTACTCCATAGGGTACGTCGGGCTAGGTTGACCCAGAATACTACCAATGCTTTCAGCTCACAGACAAATCTGATGTCTACAGTTTTGGCGTTGTTTTGATGGAAATCATCTCGGCCAAGTTAGCGATGGACCTAAATCGGAGTTGTGGGGAACCTGTCCTAAATTACATGGCTATAGCAAAAATTCAGGCCAAATCTTTGCATGAGCTGATAGATCCAAATCTGGACAATGATTCAAACCCTGACATAAAAATCATGGTTACCACAGTTTCCAAATTGGCTTTCAGATGCCTCGTACCCGTGAAGAAAGACCAACCAGATATGAAGGAGGTCTTGGCAGGACTTGAGCAAATTACACATAATGGAGGGCCATGCAAACACCCTGCATTTCATCATTCATCTCCAACTTCTATTGAGCAAAAACCACTCCTGAAAAAACCCCGTTATTCGTATCATATATGATTGTTTCTTGTTTTATCTAGGGCAAATTATTAGACATTCAACAGCAATGTATTTGTGTAAATTTTATATTTCTTCCTTACAGACAGGGCATAGTCCTTGCCCTCAAGAGTTTTATTGCTTGTGATTATGTAACGTATGTCCATGGTATATGGAGCCACTTGTAAGAAGAGCAATGACTGATAAATAAAACTGTGTATGCTTTCGATATTTAATGGGTGCAGGTGTTGTTTTCCTTGAAACATGAAACAAAAACCACATGGTGGCAATGTTCCGTTCTTGTCCTGATAAATTGGTATTTTGTAAACAGCATTTGCTCCTATATTATGATTGAATGCGTCCATGCGCTAATTGTTTTGAATTTGAAAAAGGGAAGAGTAAGTTTCTAGGATTGGGTTTCTGCATAGCATCATTTTGATTGTTGCCCCTACCATTGGAAAGGATACTCTCAAATTCATTGGTATTTCTTTTTGGTGGGTTTCTGCATAGTATCATTTTGATTGTTTCCCTTACCATTGGAAATATACTCTCAGATTGATTGGAATTTTCTTTTGGTGTTAAAGGTGATGTTAGAACTGCTTTTAATGGAAAATGCACTATGTTCCCTATGGGTGATCTCATGGCAATGTAGCATTTAAATCTGATCTAGAAATACAGTATTCAACTATGATAAGGCTATTCAAGTGATGGCTACAAGTCCTGCCCTGTTTATCCCATTGGAGGTGAGATCCATTGTAGTATGGCACCAGACAGTGATATAGGAGCATTTTGTCCATTTTAGTTTTTTATTTGTTATCATATGCTGCTACTCAGCCTTCACTTCATATTTTTACTCTGGTGGTGCCCTTTATTAGTATTTCTGTGCTGATGCTTTTTGTTTTGAATTGGAGATATCTTAGCATATGCTCATTCTTTACATTTTTCTGCATTGGTTTTAGCCTCATGAACTCTTGCTGGAGCCATTGCAGAGTTTGTTTAACATGCATATGCTTGTGGAAGCTTTGAAGGTTAGAATAACATACCTTGTTGGTTTGTTATTAAAGTATTATGCCTGTTCTTCTTAGTTTTAGCTTATTTCTATTTTAGTTATTGTCTTCCTCTTTGAGTTACAGGAGACTAATATTGGTAGACAAGTGAATGGACTGTGCAAGTATGCTTCTGCTGACATTCAAAAGCTAGTAAAAGAGCTTATAAGGTCAGTTCTCTTTTGGTTGGAAAAGGTTCTTGTTCATTTTCTTGCATGACTTTGCAGAAATAACAAATAGGAGTACCAATGAGATTTCATTATATCTCAGTGGGGTTTTCAAATATTATTATATGGTCATAGAAACTGCCCAGGCCCTTGCATTTCTTCATAGCCTTGAACCTCCAATATTCCACAGAGATGTAAAATCTCCAAATATTCTGATGGACGAGGACTTACATGTCAAAGTAGCGGATTTTGGGCTTTCAAGATTTGTGCCATTAGATGCAACCCATGTTTCCACTGCTCCACAGGGTACGCCAGGCTATGTTGACCCAGAATACTACCAATGCTTTCATCTCATAGACAAATTCGATGTCTACAGTTTTGGCGTTGTTTTGATGGAAATCATCTCGACCAAGTTAGTGGTGGACCTAAATCGGAGTTGTTGGGAATCTGTCCTAACTTACATGGCTATTTCAAAAATTCAGGCCGGATCTTTGCATGAGCTGATTGATCCAAATCTGGACATTGATTCAAACCATGACATAAAAATAATGGTTACCGCAGTTGCCAAATTGGCTTTTAGATGCCTCGCACCGGTGAAGAAAGACCGACCAGATATGAAGGAGGTCTTGGGAGGACTTGAGCAAATTACACATAATGGAGGGCCATGCAAACACCCTGCATTTCATCATTCGTCTCCAACTTCTATTGAGCAAAAACCACTCCTGAAAAAACCCCGTTATTCGTATCATATATGATTGTTTCTTGTTTTATCTAGGGCAAATTATTAGACATTCAACAGTAATGTATTTGTGTAAATTTTATATTTCTTCCTTACGGACAGGGCATAGTCCTTGCCCTCAAGAGTTTTATTGCTTGTGATTGTGTAACGTATGTCCATGGTATATGGAGCCACTTGTAAGGAGAGTAATGAATGATAAATAAAAATGTGTATGCTTCGATATTTAATGGGTGCAGGTGCTGTTTTCCTTGAAACATGAAACAAAAACCACATGGTGGCAATGTTCCGTTCTTGTCCTGATAAATTGGTATTTTGTAAACAGCATTTGCTCCTATATTATGATTGAATGCGTCCTATGTGCTAATTGTTTTGAATTTGAAAAAGGGAAGAGTAAGTTTCTAGGATTGGGTTTCTGCATAGTATCATTTTGATTGTTGCCCCTACCATTGGAAAGGATACTCTCAGATTCATTGGTATTTCTTTTTGGTGGGTTTCTGCATAGTATCATTTTGATTGTTTCCCCTACCATTGGAAAGATACTCTCAAATTGATTGGAATTTCCTTTTGGTGTTAAAGGTGATGTCAGAACTACTTTTAAAGGAAAATGCACTATGTTCCCCATGGGTGATCTCATACCAATGTAGCATTTAAATCTGATCTAGAAATATAGTATTCAACTATGATAAGGCTATTCAAATGATGGCTACAAGTCCTGCCCTGTTTATCCCATTGGAGGTGAGATCCAGGGCAGCCACTCTGTGCCCCTTCTGCTTAAGCAGAGTTACAATTTTATACCAACACCAGGCTCCATGCCCAAGTCCATTAATCAACACAAAGTGTTGTTGGCTTGCTTCTCCTTTCTGACCAATTTCAGGAGAAAAAACTTAGATTTCCTCCTGATGAGATTCCATAATTGTTCTCTTGCATAAAATAAACTCAAAACCAAAAAAAAAACAAAAAACAAAAGAGTCTGCTGAAGTCTTGGGATTTTATTTCCTGTACATGAATAGAAACAAGGAGCAGCATGACACCAATAGTTCTACTCCATTGCAACATCATCGTAAAAGTAGACCAGAATACTTACTACAGTGCCCAACTTCTTTTCTGGGAAAATCTCTGAGAAATAGATTGGGCATTCTCTCAACCGGAGGCGTAGATAACTTGGGAAGGAGAATAGGGCCAAAAGCAGTGTACCTGGAATTTCTCTTCAATTATTAGGACAGGAAAGCCAAAGTCAAGATGAAGAAACAAAGTGGGATATGTTGAATCCCTGGATGGACACGTGTGCCACTCCATTGATCCCATCTCACAAAGTATCCAAACATTACTTATTTAGGCCCATTAAAAGTACGGAATTTTCCACTGGATAATAATAGAGAGTTTATATTTTCTTCTGAAAAAGAGAGTTAATATTAAAAGTCCATCTAGATATTTTTGGTATCAGAGTATGAATTTATGACTAATTTTTACATTTTTTGGAAGGTCTTGGTTCAGGGGATAGATTATTTGAAATATGATAACTGCTTTAATGGTGGCATAAATCCTCAGCAGAGGTATAATCTATTTGTACTATGTTTGATCAACGAGCTTTTTATACATGGGTCTTGACTTTATAGTATTGAATTTGTCTGGAAAATATGCAGGTACCCAAAAATGAGTGAAGCTCTTAGAAAGGCAAGCCGCCCAATATTCTCTTCAATGTGTGAATGGTAAGAGGCATTTGTAAACAATAATCTGTACGCTTAATTCATGGTTTAATTAAAGAGGCATGGTCACCCAAATCTTAGTTTCATGTATTTTGATTATGCAGGGGTGAGCAGAATCCTGCAACTTGGGCACCCAAGATAGCCAACAGTTGGAGAACTATAGGAGACATTGAAGACAAATGGGAAAGGTGATAGACTTCATAGATTCATGGGCATAATGTCTTCTAAATGTTTGAAATTGGGTAGTATAATATGTTGTGTATAATATATATTTTCTCCTTATAATCATTTGACTTTAAATTGTTTCTCTCAATATCACATCTAGAGCTAACCAGAATGACCGGTGGGCAGCTTATGCAGGGCCTGGTGGATGGATTGGTAAACTAAAAACTTCTCTTGTATCATGTAAATTATCAGAATGCTGCTGCTAATATTTCTATGAGGAATTTCAATCTCAAATTCCAATTTTCTCTATGTATTTGGTCATTTCCTGAGCCAGATCCTAACATGTTGGAAGTTGGAAATAGCCAATTGAGCACCGAGGAATACCAGTCACACTTCAGCATATGGGATTTAATGAAGGTAAGAAAGGGGGTCAAGTGTAAGATGTCACAGTCTCTATTAGAAATTGACAGAAATGAACAATATATTATTATACATCTCTGTGATAACTGCTAAACACAAAAGAAGGCTAGAACGAAACAAACAGAATTGGAAAAAGAGCAGAGTAGAACAAAACAAAACAAAGAATACATAGTAGAATTGATGAAGAGTCAATGAATTCATTTCATTTTCTATATAAAAGTGTGCTACTTACAATTAATAATTTGACTATCTATTTTTAATATTATGTACTATCATTGTCTCATGCTGGATGATAATCAAATCTGATATCCTCTAGGCACCTCTGCTGATTGGATGTGATATAAGGTCCACAACTCCACAAACTATAGAGATTCTAGGCAGCAAAGAAGTTATTAATGTCAACCAAGGTCAGATTTATAAATTTGCAAGACTTTTGATGTATATGTTTCAAGGTTAACTTTGTTAATTGACATCTACGAATTCTATTGGATTTGTGCAGATCCTCTAGGAGTTCAAGGAAAGAAAGTCAGCCAGCAGGGGGACATTGAGGTATGAATTATTTTGTAGGTTAAATATTTAGTTTCTCTGAAGATTAATTCAATATCCAAATTCTGTAATTTCATAGCCTTTGTACTGTATTTACAATTTCAATGTTTGTATGCTGTCTCTTGTGCCTTCTATTTTCAATCTATGTTTTGTAAGTCTGACCTATTTTCTTTCTATATAAATTTGAACATATAAATGACTACAGGTTTGGGTTGTGCCACTATCCAACCGCAGAGTTGTGGTAATCCTATGGAACAGAAGTGGTTCACAAGCATCTATAACTGCCAAATGGTATGGCATTGGCCTTCCCTCTAATGCAATTGTTCAAGCTAGATACTTGTGGGCTGTATGACTACTTCCTCTTATTTTTCATTATATTTCTCTTTTCACATCATTATCACAATTACCACAGCTAAATTTGTGTTTTAGGCATTACTAAACTTTTCTGTGGGGTTTCACATAATTTTCTTCATACCCCCAGTGTCAACTGGTTACATACACCTTATCAGATGCATTGCAGAGAGCAGTACTTCACCTACCTTGACACAAAATGCTCTAATCAACAACTCAGCTTGGTTATAGAACTTCCTAAAGCTTGAACCCATCAATTGCTAGTGTCTGAGGCAAATATGGGAATTAATTGCAAGTCAAAGCTGCTGATGGGAGACTTGTGTGTTAGAGCACCTGAAGGTTTAATCTCTGGATCAAGTTAGTATATCTTAGAAGGTTTTTTTGAGGATAGAATGCAGATGTATGGTTAGGAAATGGCCTGATACTGACTTCTTCCCATTCCCATTTTGACATTGCAGCACTCATACCTTCGATCAAGTTTAAAGGGAAGCCTCACATCATCAGTTGCTTCACATGCTTGCAAAATGTACATTCTCAGCCCTTTGGGCTAAACCCTCACCAAAACAACCTATCCTTCCGAGTATGAAGCAGAATGGAATTCTAATTTAAGCTGTTGCTTTATGCAAACTGAAATATAGTTTGTGTAATTTTTCTAGGCCATAATTTCAACCGATTCTTCTGAGTATGAAGCAAAATGGAATTCTAATTTCCAATATGTTGAAACAGTAGAACAACTAGGGACAAGAAATCTAATGGCACAAGAGGAATAAGTGCAAAAAAAGCTGTTACCTCATTTTGGAAGGTCTTGGTCCAAATATGATCTTCAGGTTGACCTTGTCTACATTCAATTAAGTCTTTCAAGGCATGGTTCTGCACAGAACAAGACTAAAAACAGTTAAGAGGAATGGCAAGGAAATCTAGGTTTATAATTCAATGAAACAATGCATCCACTTCAAAGATAACCATGGATTGATAACACCATATCCACATAATTAATTTGAGCTTGATAGTGGATACAAATTTTACAATCGCACCTGAGATATTTCATTAGGTTTCCTAGTATTCAAAGGTTTCCCATGTTTGGAATTAGGCAAAATAGCAGGAGATTTCCTGCTCCCTTCAGAGAAAATATTTCCTGAATTAACTCTAACTGTCGATATACCATGACTTTGGGACATACTGCGACATTGTTGGATTCTAGCTTCAAATTTTTTGGATTCAACCTCTGCATCCTTGCATCTTAAGCATCTTAAAGGTTGAATTTTCGTTTCAAGTCTTTCTACCCCAACTTGACCATCCTTAGATTGGCATGAATACTGCACCAAAGAAAAATCACACTTGTTGGCAGACTCTTCACTATCAACTGGGAACACACCACCCTGTGAGAGCGCACACTCTTCAATTGTATATGAAACAGAGTCAAGACCAATCTCTGAAGTCTTGACCTTGAACTTGTCTTTCTCAGTCTCTTTTTCATCTTTGTCAAAAACTTTTCCTGTCATGCATGGAACATATAACCCTGCTATTGTTGCTTCCTTGACATACTTTTCAAGGTTTTCAAGATAACCAAGTTTTCTTCCACCTTGGGTGCTAGGATTCCCTACAATAAAACAGCCTAATAAATGTTACGGTTACTCTGCACCAACTGCAAGGATATTAAGTGTTCAGTAAACTATTTTAATTTTTAATGTTTAGCTCCATGCCATTATCAATATATAGGAGTAACTGTTCCTTTGGAAATATTTTTGTCAGTATCTGTTATTTCACTCTGAACTTCAGAATAGAAATATACCCAAAGAAATTAAATTATCTTGCTTCGTACTTTCCAAGTTGAGAATCGCTTCTTCATCATTTCCCCACTTTCATGGAAGGGTCCCCTTCTGCTGAAATAACTAAATTCTATCCACATTAAACACTAGCCCAAGATAAGGTGGCAAATCCAAGTTGAATGTGCTTTTACCTCTTTGGTCTACAATACAAAAAGGTCCATACCTTGTTGGTTTTAGCTTCATAAATTTTCCTTTTATTTGTCCCTTCGGTGAATGCAACTAAACTCATTCACCAATTTGGAATTGATGTTCAACCCTATGTTGGTCACGTTGTGATTTATATGTTCAACAGCCTTGAGTGTTAGGATATTCTTGGTATATTGTTACCATCTCCCTCCTAGGGTTGCAGAGTGAGGTCCTCTCAGCCCTGGAATCTCGTTTGAGGACATCAACAGACTGTGTATTGGCTCCTTTTCTGTGGTTGATGGTACAGTAGGGACGTCTTTATATTCGTCCTCTTTTATTTCCACCTCTATTTACAATGTGGTTGTTGGGATTCATATTCGCCATCTCATTCTACACCTACTTATGATGATGTGTAGTGCTTTGTCATGTTGCTTCTAGGTCTATGGTTGTGGTTACTTTTCTGATTCAATGGTTTAGCTTATTCTATTTTGTCTTTTACATTTTTGCTGTAGGAGTTGCTTTGGCACTCCCACTGTGTGCAACTACTGGATTGTATTTTTGAGCCCCATTGACCTACTTATTTCACACATTAGGGCACATCAATAAAATTATCTTATTATATTGATTTTATCTTAAAAGTATCTTATCTATCTTATCTTGAATCCTTTACGATGACTTTTGCTCCTATCAGTGTGCTTCTTTGATGTGCTTTACATAGTATGGACCTATTAGCTTGTCTTTGAGTATCCTCGTTGTCATTATGTTTTTGACAGAGTGAGGTGGGCTGCTACATCCATTGGTGCTGGAGCTTGAAAAGCACAAGAATGATTTAATTTGGTGTTTTGGGAGGGAGGTGTAATGTTGTGCATTTTCCCCCTCTTGCCCCAATTGTGGAGCTATGGACGGTTCTATTATAACTGTGTTGAATATATAGAAACTATTCATTGCAATTCTTTGGATGTTTATGGCTGTAAATCTTTCATTTCCTTACTGTCCTAGCTATCATTTCAAATTGTTTTACAAACAAACTCAACCGGAACCAAAATTTGCTAAGTCGATTGATACCTCCCTTGGAGACCCTTAACTGGATTGTGAAATGTTTGACCAGTTCAACTGGATGGTTTGACTGGTTCAAATCCTCAATTTTTAAATTAAAATATTTTAAGACATTGATTGTGGTTAGTTCATCAGTTTGTGTATGGAAGGTTGTTCTTGTCTTCAGCTTGGTGTTCTTGTAAGTTGTGAGGCCAAAAAACATCATACTAGCTATTAATGAACCTGTTGCCCTTTTCTGAAACAATACATATGGCCAGTCTGAAATTTACCCAAGCATGCTTGAAAATCAATTTAGTTGCTTGCTTTGTAGCAAGTGATTGTACATTATCAAGCTACAAGTTTTAAAAACGAGTACAAAGGACATTAAGCAAAGGGGACGATTAGTATAAAGTTATAAACATAATTAATGGCAAATAATTGTGACTATAGGATTGAATGATCATGTCACACTTAACACAATATATGTATAAATGTCAAGCCTTGTAATAGCATCATTCATATCATCAATACACTTCTTTTTCTTATTTTTTCCTTGTGCATACTTTGTCTCCAACTGGTCTGGTATTGTGATAATTCTTCATCTTATTTCGACTACTTTTCACTGCCATTATTTTGATTATTTGTGTTGAAGTAAATTTCCAATAATGAAAACATTGATTTCCTTGCTTTTGATTCTTGTCAAGGACCTTTTTATTGGTAGTACAACATTATCTGAGTTCATTCAAACTCATTCCTAGGTACAGAAGATACGGATTTCTCTAGAACGACAATTAAATGGGAAATTGTTGGAAAGAGTGCATTCAATCTCTCTGAAGGTTGTAGATTGTATTGAGCAATGGGTAGATGTAGGTCCTTTAGGTTTGGAACTTGATTGTAAATCGGCTTCCCAGCACATGGATTTCTTAGTTCTTGGAGCTACTCTTTTTCGAGATGGGTTTCTGGTCTGGCCTGCCGCTAGAGAGTTTGAAGAATAGCTAATGATGATTACAAATGAGGCTTGCTTCTGGGCAACCTATAGTGTTTTGCCATTATGGAATAAAGGCTTTCAAAGGTACAAAGCCATATGCGCAAGGCTTAATTGAGCAGCTGATTCAGGAGAGCAAGAAGCAACATTACAATGTAAGGATATCATGTCAAAAGCTCTCTCTTGAAAATGTTGCTGCTGGGATTGTGGCTGAATATTAAGGGATGAGTGGAGAGCTTGTTGATGATTTGATATCTGGAATTCTATCTTCATCAGATTCTTCAGGTCATTTCAATTTAGCAGAGGAAATTCATGGCAATATCATGGGTATGATGTTTCATGGTTGTCTGACAACATTGAGCATTATAATTGGTGTGCTCACAAGACTTGCATATCATCCAAAAATTCAAGCCAAGGTAAAAGCTTTATTTCATTCATTGTATGTTTCTATTTAAGGCTTTAAGCATGTGTTTTTTCTCTCTTATATGAGTGAGATATGTTGTCTGTTTTTCTGGGGTTGAGTTACTGATGAGACCACCATTTTGATTTCCATAATACATTGCATTTGAAGTACCTTATTCTAATTCATTTACAAAGTTGTTGTAAACTAGGACTACCACATTTTGGAGGGTAACAAAATCAATGCCAAGTGATTTCACAATTTTTGATCCACTATTATGATAGTAGATGGCTTGATCACACGACTTTTCAGCTTGTAGGTTGGCAAGAGGCAAAACCTGCAATGTTTGCACTGCTGCCTCTTCACAACCTGGGGAATTGGAATTACATGATACATAGAACAAACTTCCAACAAACAAATTATTTTCAAGTGATTCTTTTTGTTCGTGTGATTTAGATTTTTTTTCTTTAAATTAGCTAGGTCAGACCCTCTCTTACTCTTACTGCCTACTCTGACCTGCCTCTATCCTCCCGCGGAAACATACCCTATGTTATAATGCTGTACTAATGGTAGGTTTTGAACAATTCTTCATGAACCTTGAACTTTATACTTGTAAATATAACTCCACACCAAAATACAAGACCCAGGTCTTAGTGAGGCTCTTATATTCCATTGAAGAAGCAACGCATCCCATGTGGGGAGTCATAGTGGAAGGCATAAACATGCCATAGGGCTTGAAGGGAATTGGAACTTAAAACTAATTCATAATCAGATAATCAAGGCAGGGCACTTTCACATTCCACTCAAGCAGGATGGAGACATGCTTTATTACCCTTACGAAGAAATAGTTTCTTGTAGGCAGTTCAAATGGGGAATATGAACCTCATCATGATTTTCTCTATCCTTTGCTTCATCATAAATGTGGTTAAGTAAATTCCTTCATTTTGACAGTCACAAATCTTGATAAGAATATGCCTTTATGCAACTGTGCATTATAAGAACACTGTAGAATACCAGTCTCTCCAACCTTTTCGATAGGTTTAGTCAATCTCAAAAGCTTACTAGAATCTAAATTTTAGTGTAGTCTTATTTTAGGTGACCATACGTTCTAAGGAAAGTTCAGTTCTTATCAATGGTTATTTCTCTCTGTGAACTGTTGTCCAATCATCATGGAAGCTGTTTCAGATCCTGTACATCTCAACACAGAGCTAATATATATTTTGTTATACCTAATAGTTTGCAAGTTTTTCAAGTTTAATTCATGCTTAACCAGTTGTCCTACCTTTCAAATAACTGGTATCATCGCCTAGAAGCCAAATATACAACCCTTTAAAGGTTTCTCTAAAGACACAATGTTGTAGGAGCAGGGTATTTCTCTTTATATTTGCAACACGACTCTTTAATTATTGAATCCACTATTAGGTGCCCTTATAGCGAAGGAATAATGATTCACAAAGCATAACTCCTCCATACAAAATGGTACCTTTGAAACAGTAAATGATTCAATGCTAAATACTTGCAATTCTTTGAATTCTAGGTCTAGAGATCATTTTCGCAAGACATTACAGTGCATAGGGAGTCAAGTCTCTAATTTTGCAAATGATAATCATCGAGTCTCCATTATCAATAAGTTTCTGAATCTGCCTGGCTCTTAGAATGTTTATCACTTGATTTAAAGCTAAAATAGGCTTCACAATAAGAGAAGAAACCTTTTGCAGTTTCATCACAACCATAGACCTGCTTATTATGGAACCTTCTCAAAGAAAAGGTGAATATACTTCACATAATTTTAAGTTTATTAATTATCAAAGCAACAGGTTTTGTTTTAATTTTGATAGCCAATGATGAGAAACATCTGAAACACCTTGAAGCTCATGGATTCTTAATATTGCAATAGACAAGAGGGAAAGTTTTGTTTCTGACTCTTTGTTTTTGATGTAGTGATGGCATTGGGCTTCGAAATCCTTTCAGGAAGAACTCTTCTTTGGACTATGAAAATGATAGTGATGAAGAATGGGAAGAGGTAATCATCACTAAATCTCTTTGGTAAGAGTATTTGTAGTATTTTTATTAGCTTTAGTTACAGGAAAAATTGTACATAGCTCTCAGGAATTAATTTATCATGCATACTAGTTACTAGTAAGTTGTAATAGTAATAATTATGTAGTTTGTAGATTGATATCTATCATAAATTTGTTTGAATATCATCATTGTCAAGCAATAACAACTTCTTAAAGGTTGCTAGCTCAATGGTAGAGCGCCTGCCTAATTATAGGCAGGAGGTTGGTGGTTTGATTCCTCCATGCCCTATCATAAATTTGTGACTACAAAAACAACTAAATTCGCATATATATGACTATTAGTAGCTAATTTTCTGTATCTTAGTCGTATTTAGCTTAGTCATTAATATGTTAACATTTAGTAGTTTATTTAGTCATATATTTGGTCATTATTGGTTGCAATCAGTGACTAAATCAGTGACTAAATCAATGACTAACTCAGTGACTAAATCAATGACTAAATCCATGACTAAATCAATGACTAAATCATTAACTATCAATGACTAAAACAATGACTAAATCATTGAATATCAATGACTAAAGCATTGTCTATCAATGGCTAAATCATTGTCTATCAATGGCTAAATCAATGACTACTAATTCAAGCTATTAATGACTAGTGAAATACGACTAGCTATGAGCTAGTGGAAATTTGCTACTATTAGTCACCAACTCAAAAATAGTCGTTTATAGCCTGATTTTAGTCATTTTTTTAGTCATTAATTTCTCATTTTCTACTAGTGAAATATAGAAACTTGGTTAGAATAATAATATTCACTCTATATTTCTTTTTGTGCTTCAAATGTGTAATTCTCTACGAAATCAACCACAGAAAAAATAGTCCCCTGTGGAAAAACATCACGTGATTTTTTGAATTGCAAATCTTGCCATCGTGCTCTTTGTGAATGTTTTATGTATTTATAATTTTATTTTTGAAACTTTTTCAAAAACTCTGTAACGCTGACTTTATCTTCTTGTAAATCTATTCTTTTCGAAAGAGCGTTTGAAGAACTTATAGAATTGTGGGAATACGTGACATATTCATATCTCTTCCAATCAACTATGATATCTGACAATGACGGATCTTTAATATCAATAGGATATTTATGGTGGAATAAAGCTAGAGTTCCACAATTATCACATTTCTTTCCATCGACACATCTTTTGTTGTAAAAATTCTCGTGACTATCTCTTTCACATAGAATTTCAGAAATAAAAGCATGAATGTGGAAGGAGGTGAATTCGACCAAAATGTTTTACCAAACCGAAGGAATGTGTCATAATATAATTCAAACTCAACATGATAGCGAGAACAACATGTGTCACGAATAGTGATAGGTCTAACATACCATGGCTTCTGTTGTACAAATGTACTGATTGACAGATTCAATTCACTGTTTTCATCTTTGAATTTATTGAACAATTGTATTTGAGTCATCTCCAATATATGTTTTGGATGGATTTCATACTAATTTTGAGATATTCTGCGCCATATCACGTCTCTTGCATTTGGTGAAACACGAGAATTTGCCACCCAATATTCATGTATCATAGCTTTAACACTTTCACTGACCCTATCTTTATAGGGTTGTCTACAAATAATTTCCCAACAAGCAATCTCATCATTTGCATCTATTTGTAATCGAAATTTGTTATATTTGTACAATGTTTTTCGTGAATTTCCGATAACCTTTGTAATTTGCGTTGTCAAACGTTTTTGTCTAGTACTAGATGAAATAATCGTTGTTTGTATTATTCTGCGTGCAGCACTAGTATCTTTCTTTCTGGATTTTCCAATCGTTTTTATTATATTGAATATATTTTCAAACACAGTTTGCTTCACCTTTGAATATTTTGTCTTCTTTTGAATACCCAATAATTGACCAAGCTTCCTTCAACTTCTTGGAGACTAACAAACACCTCAAAATTTGAGCTTGTGTTGCCACTGATTCTTTTTTCGGAAATTGTTCATGCATCTTTTCAAAACGATATCATACAATATGGTCAGGTTTCATGTTTCCAAATTTTTCTTTATCAACATTTTGTAACATGTCTTCGTCAATGATGAAGCCACCTATATATATTTCAATTTCAATTTCAATTTAGAATATTTCAAATATACTTAACTTTAATCATAAAAATATGACTCGTAATTATAATTATAATTACATGGTTTAAAATCTTTTAATAACAAATATATATATATATATCACCTCTATTGGATTGAATATTTCCATCGTTTTGTGATTCTTGAATGTCTTCAACATCTGTATCTGCATTTGGAAATTATATTCAAAAATACATCATTTACAAAAACTCATTAATGCATTTTAAACAAATTTACAATATTCATACATACCTGGTTCAATTTCTTCTTGAGTTTGATTTTGAACATTCATATCATCAACATTTTGATCTAAGTCTCTAGTTACATCATCATTAGCAATGTCTTCAATATTTGTATTCTTTTTTTTCTTTTTTTCATGGTATCTGAGTTTTTGCTTTTCATTATGTAAGGCATCATCTCGAGTGCGATCACATTTCTTCTTTCGCATTTTTTTCGTTGTCTATGATTATTCAATGTATACCTTCAACTTAGAATAAATTGCCCTCGAGAGAATCTTAATCATCAAGGAAAAAAATTCACCTTAGAAAATACAAAAAAAGTAAGAGTCATCCACCTCAAACAACATGACTACAAAAAGTAGTGATAATGGCTACAAGGAAGGTTATCAACCAAATTTGGCACTTCTAGGCCACGTGAATTACAAAAAAATTACAGTTTATTTAAATGTTATAAAAGTATAATTAACGAGTATAAAGCCGCGTTCACTAAATATAAATTACGAGTTAAAAGGCCAAAAGATGACTACTAAATATTGGCAATTAACCCGTTTAAGGCAAGGTTATAAAAAGTAAATATGTCCATAAAATATTGTTCAAAATATTTTTAAAAAATATACCATAGACTAAATTGGTGCAGAATTTTTAAGAAAAATTGTACCATAAAATATTTTCAGAAACATCTTCCGTAAAGAGAAAAAAAACAACAAATTTTCAAAATAATGTTTGGTATCAAATAAAAATAGCCTTCACCTTAAAAGATAAGTTTTAAGAATACTTACCAGAAAAAGAGAGCCTTCCTTCTTCTATAACTCTGTAAAATGTTGATCAAATATGTTGAGCCTTCATTCATATAAATAAAGAATTGAAACGGTGTTTCGGAAAAACGTAAAAACGTTTCAAGTTCATGTAACGAAATGGTGTTTGGAAAAAACGTTTCAATTTTTTTCCCTGCAGGCGGAAAAAATTGAATAGACATTTTTGGCCGAACTATTACTTCGGCCGAACTGTTTTCCATCCATTAAATCTAATGTTCAGGTGAACATTTTATAACTTTCGGCCGAAACATTAATTGTTTTCAGTCGAAAACCTTTAATATTTCAAAAATTGAATTCCATCACGTATCTGACTCTTCTTCCAATTTTAGAGATATCGGATCATATCAAATTCTTACAATTTATTTTCACAAGTAATACCATTAGTTGCATAATTCAATCTACTTTCTATATAAGCGAATTTAGTTGAAATTGATGTGATCCACTAATTTTATTTATTATATTTCTTAGAAGGTGTGTGGATTGCTTCAAAATTTGATAGAGTTCATTGAAATGAAAAATCAATAACTTCTTAAAGACACGATAAAAAATTTTGGAAAAATCACGGTGCCCAACATTGATGTGTTGTCTTCAAAGATGTACTTTTATTTTATTTTTTTGAATTGGGAATTAGGGAAGATGTTGTGCCAAACAAAACATGTCATTTTTATGCTAGTTTTTCAGATTGGTCCACTTCAAAAAATTCTAATAATTATTGCATGCGGCTATTGGATACAAACTTATAGACAACCTTTAGTACAATCTGTCTAGATCATCATAACATATTTTTTTTTTAGTTAACAATAGTTGAATAATAAATAAACAAGTGTCAAAAAACATGACTATTTATCATAATTTCATTAATTAATAACATACTATCAAACACTTGCAAAAATGACATATCAAATGCCAATTAAAAAAATCTAAAAAATAACCGATAGAAAGCTAACACTATTCTATACAACTTTTGTTTTTACTACAAAATGAAATTCTAAATACAAATCTAATTTTTCTTTGCTCGAAGTTGACAAACTTGGAAAAACAACACTGCTTTTCTCATAAACCCCCCCAAAATAGACACCCAGATTCATGATTTCACCCATCTCACTTTTGCTTTTGTTTCAATATTCTAATTAATTATTAACAATTATACAAGCCTGCTAATGCTAATAATAATATGTGTTTCTCTTTGATTATTCGATAGTTAATTAGGATTAACGGGCATACATGCTTCAATGGCCATGGATGATGGTGATGGTTTCTCTTTGATTATTCGATAGTTAATTAGGCTTAACGGGCATACATGCTTCAATGGCCATGGATGATGGTGATGGTTTATGTTCATCCTTGGATGTTATAGCCCAGCACCAGTCGATAATGCTAACCCAACAACGTCGTCAAAGGTTTTTTCCCAATGTTTATTTTCATGTGAAACACCTAGCAATAACAAGTGGTTAACAACATGGCTCGATGGAAACATCTTGTTTCAACCACAACTTGATCATAAGGAAAAGGGCAGAATTTCTATGATTGACATGATAGTACCCCTCAAACCACATCTCGCCACTCATGAGAACTCCACAAAGTATAAGTGAATGATCATAGCAAATGCAATAATCCAAGTGACATCTTTCACATTTCTATGTTTTTGTTTTTGACTCACTTCAAGGGCATGCACATATTTCACTCCGCTAATCTATATTGGAGGGGAATAATTCAATTTTAATAAATATTTGTGATTATTATGTTTATTTTGTATAAGTTTGTGCATTTGATGATGATTTTTTATATCACAAAAAAAAATCCATACACCAATTCACAGTTTAGTTATGGTCATTCAATGTTTAGTTAGATTATAATTTAAAATTTAAATTATTATTATAAATATCATATGAGTTCAAGATTGAAAAAATAAAACACTAACATGATATAAAGTTAATTTAAATTCGATTCAAGCCAATATATACTAGTATAAATATCCCAAAAAATAAAGTGTAGTTGCGATACGTTAAGTGCCAAGGTCAATAGACAATTAGTTTAATGCAATTAACACATATTTCATTAAATTTGTAATTATTTAGTGGATCTAGAATTTAGAACTTCCGCTAGATTGAGTTCTTTCAAGATGAGGAAAGTCATAGACT
>LPNX011046843.1:0-44835 GCA_001517045.1 Pseudotsuga menziesii
AATTCCAACATTTCTGGTCTGAAAATAGTTATATTTTGTTGGTTTGGTTTTAATAGCTTAGAATATTTCATGAAGATATCAGGTATTTCTATGTGATAGTGTTACAATGGACTAAGAGACTGGTATACTAATTATGCAGGTAACTTCACAACTCTGGAGAGATGGAATGGAAAATATGTAGGAGCTGCAGCTATGTATTTTTTGTGATTTGGAGAGATCATATACAAGTTACAACTATGCTGTGTGATACAGGAAAAGAGGTAAAATTTCTGAAATATGTATAAGTACTGAAACTTGCATTTTCAAAACTGTAGGAAACAGGAAAGCTATGGAAACATCAATAAGTTTTCTTTAACTATGGACTAAACTCTTACCTTTCTCTACAGGTCATAGTGGAGGAGGCAAGGGACCAGTGTAAACTTCCTTTGATGTGTGAAGCACTCGATAAGTTCGAGGGTTATATTCTTCGAAGTAGAGATGTCTCAAATTCCTCATCTGAATTTACCTCGGATTCTTTGTCGCAGTTCTCAGATGAACATTCACAGCAGTGTATAGAAAATTCAGAGTGTGAGGAAATGGATTCTAGATGTGTAGATGCCTTAAATTACCCAGGTTTGTGTATGATCCCTTTTTATGTCCTTTTTTGACAGTCAAATGAGGCTGTTTGGGCTCATATTTGACAAAAATGTGCCCAGAACTGCTTAGATACTTCAGAGCATCATCAAATTGGCATCAAAATGGTGTCACCCCCTCTTCAAGAGTGATTAAAATCACACGTGGGCACCCATACAAAATAGGGGGTAACGCAGGGTGGTTTGCTTGTGCTCCTATTTCTGTGAATAGGTTCGAATATGAATGATCTGTGGAATGGTCCATGTGTCAAGTTTTACAGGTAAGGCTTTAAAGTAAATACTTGGCTTCTTATCTATGAGGCATTGATTTTTCTGTTAAGGTCTTTTACAGTGCTTAGGTTGTTGTGGAAAAAATCATGTTTTGTTATCCATGTTGATGGTAATCTAGATGATATTTGTTAATCTGTGATGCAGATAAAATGTATACAGCAAAATGAAAGCAATGTTTTGATATGTTTCTCACTTGCCGTTGTGATGGCAATTCCAGGTCACAGAATTAACTATCCAACTATCCTAGCTTTAGCCTTAGTAAAGTTTCATATAGTTCCTTAGAGTTCAAGAAGCTGAAGGTCTAGAATTTCGGTGCTAACTAGCCACAAATAAGCTGGTTGTTTATCTTGAAGAATTAGCTTTCTTTATTTAAACCTTTCTCCAACCTTCTGAGTTTCAATATGTAGTCCTGGGTGTTCTTCAACTTGAATCCCCTGGCCTCTAGACAGAACTAGTTCAGTCTTTCCCTTATTGTCTTAGCTTCATCAATCTGAGTAACTCGCCCCAAGGCTAGAGAGTGAAAGCCGCTCTCTTGAGAAAAGTCTTTTCCGTTAAAGCTTGAGTCTGTAGAAGTAAGGCCCTAAGGTAGTAAATAAGCTTAGTCTTAAGCTTCCAAGTAAGGCCATAGAGTAAAGACTTACTTGTTCTCTTACTTTATTAGTCCGTAGAGTAAACCCCATGGACTACAAGGTCATGTTTTGATATCTAAAAATATTACCCACACAATTTCGAGATATTTTAAAAAAAAAAAATATTACCTTCCATCGCTTAAGCGACACCTATAACTGTCGCTTATTCGACACTTCTTTCCTTTTACCATCGCATCTCCGACGCCTTCAGTTGATCGATGTCGCTTGTAAGTGTCGCTTAACCGACGCTTCATTTCCCTATCCGTCGCTTAATCGACGTTTTCCAGTGTCGCTTTTTCGACAGTTATAGTCCATATCCGTCGCATACCAAATTGTATATTCCGTCGCTTATACGACAGCCCCAGTTGAAATCCGTCGCTTATCCGACGCATCATCTGTCGCTTAATCGACGGACTGAAGAGTTTTTCATCAAAAAAGTTCCTGTACTGTAGAAGAAATTCCGTCGCTTAACCGACACTGGAAATTTAAGCGACGGTTTCCTATGTGTCGCTTAAGCGACGGTTACCTAGGTGTCGGATCACCGACGACAAGTTTCCGACGGTTAAAAAAAAATCAAAGTGTCGTTCATGCGACAGAGCAGTGTCGAAAATCCGACATGATAGCCGTCGGATTTTTGGTCAAAATGTAGTAGTGTGTGTATATATTGGCAGCATCATTGTTATTAATGTAGTTGCATCGAGTGCCCTTTTTCATCCCATAATTCAAAAGTTCCTTTCCTTTACATATGTTAAGAAATACCTTTTTATCTTTAATTTTTTTTGGAGATCCTCCACTTTTCTTTCTCATCCATAAATATTACTATTGGGGAAACGACACACCTTTATGTCAATATTCATGTCCTCTTCCTGGTCATTTAAACACAACAAACTAATTACAATCACAATGCTAAATTAAATCCACTTAAAAAAAGCTCAGGCCAAAACTTCCTTTCTTGGTAGAGTCAAATGTGGATATGGAAGAGGTTAGCTTAAATTAAACACTCAGCCTCTGCACTTTGGTAAATTAAGGGTTTCTAGCTAAGACATCAAAGTAATTTTTTCTGCTAAATTAAGGGTTTCTATCTAAAATGTCCAAGTCATTTTTCTGGTCTCTTATAGGGTCATATATGGTCTAACTAAATAGGGTCATATATAGTCTAATTAAGGGGTTCTAGCAAAAACATCAAAGTCATTTTTTCTGCTAAATTAAGACATGGTTGATAGATTAACTTTCAGAAATAAAGGCTGGGTGTAGAATGTTTCCAGGGCCAAAATATGCTCCTTCATTATATAAATTGTTCTTATTTCTAGTGTAGTCATAAAAAAATCAACATACAATATTGAATATACAAATTTTGTACTTGTAACCCTTATTATGTGGAATTTTAATCTTATGTAACTCAATTTGAAAATGAGTATATTTATAATGGGGAGCCTTTGTATCCATTTAGAATATTATAGAGTTTTGAGACTCAACAAAATTAGTCTTATCCGAAAAATCACTAGCTCACTTGCACCAAATGTTTGTCATTTTGGTAGCCTGTTGAGGAAACATATGTTAGGAAACACAATCCTTCTTCATCATCTTAGTGACAGACAATTGTTAAAGTTTCATAGTGAAAACTAACTCCGTCATTGATTGAAGTGAGGAGATGCTATGGATTATAGGTCCATATTAATTTTTGGTTGGGCTAAAGGTTTTTAAAATTTCTTGTTCACAAGTGCATTGTCATCTTGATCGAGTTGCAATGATATATTCTCATAAAATATACATGTCCTTGTATTTAAGTGTAAAACTACCAGTTATATTATAGGTACTTTACTTACTTTGTAAGTGTATAAATTTTACAAGAATAAGATTGTGTATCCCATTCACTTTCTTTCAATTTCTAACTTGGAAAGGAAGGGTGAAAGACACCCAGTGCAAATGAAACAGTTATATAATCATTTTGGAACAATAAATTCCATAGTTAGTGAAAATATCATTCATAAATCATTAGTATGTCTATCACTAAAAATGGTTCATTAACATACATGACAACCCATACATTTTTAACACAAAACTCTTAAAACACTACCAAAATAAGCATTGCAAGCAATTCTTTAGTAAAATTTTTAAAGTCTAAAAAAATTGTTAGTGAAATAGTTACCAATATTTAAAGTGAAAATTTCCAAGGTTTTTAGCGAGGAAAACAGAAATAAAATATGAGAAACATGGGTGGATTTGGGATAATCACCAAATAACTTTCAATTCCATAAAAAAAGTGAGGATAAATAGAGATCAACTTTTTCTCAATTTGCATATATTAAATTGCATCGATATTATCAAAAAGAGTCATGGACTACTTCTAGTATTCATTTGGACAATTTATCCCATTCATATGAAAGTGAAACTTCCTAGCGATGTAGTTTTCTATGAGTCCAGCAACCTTGTCTTTCTTCTCATCAATGGCAATTTCTTGTTGGTCATTTATCATATCTAGAACCAAAATATTTGTAAATTAACAAAGTGTTTTTCTCTTCAATAATGTTTCCATATATTTTTTCCGTAGATGACAATTGTGTCTATTTATAACTACATGTTCTTTCTTGGAACTCATGATGTTGACCTATATATCTAAAATATGATACAACTTCAAGTTGTAACCCTAAGTGAATCTACTATATAAATCTGACCCATCATAAGCATTTGCAATTGACAACCTCTAAAATACTTGTAAATAACATGATATCTCTTAAACCAATAGCTCTGATACCATGTTGGAGACCTAATGGGCTAGAATATTGAGTTATACATTACAATAATAGGTGGTGTCTAAATACACCATGACAATACTTGAGCAAAAATGAGCATAACTCAACAAAATTAAACGTGAGTACACTTTATTCTTTTTTTGATAGATCCATCCATTATAACATTGGTGTGTTTCTCCATAATGTGATAATTCTATGGTTTTACAATAAATTTTACATTACTCTCATCAATGATGAATCTAGGAGCCCTAAGAAGCTTACTAGAGTTACTTGATTCTTTTGTTAAATTTTGTAATAAAATAGAAGAAAGGATCACTGAAAGAATAACAAGCACAATAGGACAAAATATACACAAATATTTATCTTGGGAAACCCTCGTGGGGAGAAAACCCAACAAAACTTCCTTTGCATAGACTTCACCTAAGTACAATGTAAGATCCAAAGAACAAGACTAGACTGCTTCCTCTCCTCTTGTTGGTTCTTCTAACTCTAGTGCAACTGCTTGAGTTCTTTGAGTTTCCAAATGAGTGAGGTGCCTCCCCTATTTATAATGATCAGTGGAGAAGCCTAATAACCTAACAAGGATGACTTATCCTTGCAAATAGGGATGACTTATCTTGGGAGACTCAAAAATACATTTTAATAATAATTTTGTGGGTACAACTGATGCGACTTACAACGAAGGTTTTACCTCAAGAATTTACATGAACATTTACATCATTTACATCCCTAATTGAAGGAACAAAATTTCTAAAAGTGGTAATAACAATAATAGTACAAAACAGAATACCTTCTGCAAATACATTTCTTTCACACTCCCTCTTAACAAGGAGGGTATTCTATAACACAACAATACATATGTACTACTGACTGATAAGTCTATATGTCATAGGAAGTTTTCATGACTATATCATCATTATGATTATCTGTGGGATATGACCATTACAAAACATCAGATATTGATCATCACATCATGAGCATCGTATCTAGACACGTCCTCATAAGCTTCATATCACATCTTGTCACATTTTCATGAACATCACATCTCATTGCATCATCACGAGTATCACATCTCATTGCATCGTCATGAGCATCACATCTCATCACATCATCAAAGGCATAACATCTCATTGCATCATCACAAGCATCACATCTCATCGCATCATCACAAGCGCCACATATCGTGGAATCACATCACATCACCTATAATAAACATAACATTCTCAACTTAATGTGGAATCACCCACAACATTAAAATATGTTGGATTATCCACAAATGAATGTAGGAGCACAACATCTGCAAACGAATGCATGACCACAACATCCGAAAGTGAATGTAGGACCACAACCTCTTTAAATGAATTCCAGAACACAACTTGCGTAAATGAATAGCAGAACACAACGTCTGCAAATGAATTCTAGAACACAACATCTACAACTGAATGCAGGACCACAACGTATGCAAATGAATTCTATACCACAATGTCTGCAAATGAATGCAAGACCACAATGTCTGCAAATTAATTCCATACCACAATGCCCATAAATCAATGCAGGACCACAATGTCTACAAATAAATTTCGGACTACAACATATTTTATAGGCACTTAATCTGCCATCTCCTCATTAATAACAATTATTATAATCACTCCCTCTTTCCAGTGAGGTCCTTTCGGACTACACCAAGCTTGTCTCTAAAATAGTCAAGCTTCACATGAGACAGAGGCTTAGTTAGCACATATGCAACTTGTTCCTCTATAGGAACATACTAGAGCTTTACAGCTCTTCACTACACCATATCATAGATGTAATGATACATTATATCTATGTGCATTGACTTATCATGGAACATCAAATTCTCTGTTAACTTGATGCAACTCTAGTTGTCATGACAATAAATATCAGTTGCATCAATTTCAATATAAAAAAATCCTGTCAAAGTTTGAGAAGCCATACTACTTCAATATAGGATGAACATACTACAATGTATTTAAACTCCACTGTACTGAGCATAACACTAGTCTTCTTTCTACTAATCCATGATATCACATCTGACCCAAACTAAAACAACATCCTAAAGTTCTCTTTATGTCTTCAGCACTTCCAACCCAATATGAATTAGTGTATCCACATAATCTAAACTCACTATCAGCTATATATGTGAGTCCATAATCCATTGTACCCTTTAGGTACCTCATCACATGTTTTGTTGCAACTAAGTGAACGTGCCTGGGTTCTACCGTATACTGACTTAATGTGTTCACATCAAAACATATATCTGGTCTTGTATTTGTTAAGTACATCAATGAGTTGATAATATGTCTATATATTGTGACATATATCCTTTCTAAAGAGTCATCATTTAGGAGCTTCAGGTTTGTCACCATTGGAGTGTTCATTTCCTTACAGTCCAACATCCCAAATCTCTTTAGGATATCAACTAGATATTTTCCTTGGTTTAGGAAAATTTCATCTGGAAACTGCTATATTTCAAGTCCTATAAAATAATGCATCATGCCAAGATATTTCATTTCGATTTTTTTCGCAAGATTCTTCTTACATTCACTGATGAGTTTATCCTTTCCTGTTAGAAATAAATCATCTACATATAGTAGTAATATCATGATTCTATGATTTTCAACCATGATAGTAAAGGTTGGAAGCTGCTTTACTTTTTGTAAATTCTAGGGTCATCATGAAGTCATCAATTCTTCTGTACCATGCTCTGGATGCTTGGTTTAATCCATATAAATATTTCTTTAGTTGGTACACATGTATTTTCTTACCATGTGTCTGAAATCTTGGAGGTTGTTCAATATACATTTCTTCTTCTATGACACCATTTAGAATGGCTATCTTTACATCCATTTGATGTAATTTCCATTTCATCTTGAAAGCCAAAGAAATAATGGTTTTGATTGAGGTATATGTAGATATTAGTGCAAAGGTTTATTCATAATCAATCCATTTTTTCTGAGAGAATCCTTGTGCGACAAATATTTCTTTGAAATTTTCAATACTACCATCAGCTGAACGGTTTTTCTTGAAAATCCATTTGGAAGAGACCACTGATTTATCCTTCAGTCTTGGAACCAGATCCCAAACAACATTCTTTAAGATAGATTGGCATTCTTCAATCATGAAAGATATCCATTCCTTCTTCTTTGAGGCTTCTTCAAAACATGTATCTTCTTCGTCAACAAGATTACACATTAATGCTACATAGTTGGAATGGATTCTTAGTCTCTTGCTTCCTTCTGGTGCTCCATATCTGTCTGCTTCTTAAATTATATCACGAGCCCAAGCTGGCCTTTTCCTTGTTGATATTGTTTCATGAGGTGTCTCTATAGTTTCTTGTGGTTCTACCATGTCTTGAAATTCTGGTATAGGATATTCTTCATCTCTGACTGGTGGTTTACTGATCTCTACTACCTTGGGAGTTTCTTGTTCTTCTTCACCCACATGGGTCTTTCTGGATTTGTTGAAGGATGCAACTTCATCAAATGTGACATCTCTACTGACGTCAATTTTATGACAACCTGGAATATAGATTCTGTATGCTTTTGACTGATCACTATACCCAACAAATATTCCCTTCTTTCCTAAGGGGTCCAACTTTGGTATTTTCTAATTGGGAACATGTAGGTACACAGGACAACCAAATATCTCTAGGTGACTGACTTCATGCTTCTCACTAGTAAACATTTCTTCTGGAGTTTTGTTTCCAAACACATCATGAGATAATTTGTTCTGAACATAGACTGCGGTCTTTGTTGCTTCAATCCATAAATACATGGGTAGATATTGATCATGAATTGTGGATTTGACTTCTTGCATGATAGATCTATTCTTCCTTTCTACTACTCCATTCTTGTGAGGATTTTAGGGTGTAGTAAGAACCCTGTTAATCCCAGCTTCTTTGCAGAAGTCCTTGAATTCATTTCAAGTGAATTCTCCTCCATTATCTTATCTTAATATCTTAATCTTATTTTCAAAGAGATTCTCTACAAGAGCCTTGAAATATTTGAACTTTTCAAATACTTCATCATTCTTTTTCAAGATATATATCCAAGTATTATGTGAGTAGTCATTAATAAAAGAAACATAATATACATACCCTCTTAAATAAGTAGTTAACATTGGTTTGCACACATATGAGTGGACAATCTCTAGGATCCCTTTTGATTTATTATTACTTCTTGGAAATGAATTCCTTGTGTTATTCCTACAAGCACATCCTTTCCATACCCCTTCATTATTGATCTAGATTTCTGGTATACCTGTTACTACCTTGCTCACAATTGGTAATGCTTTGTAGTTAATATAATCAAGTTTTATATGCCATAGTTCACATGGAATGATAGTGCAAGCTATGGAAGATGAGTCTATATGCCCTTTTAGCTTGTAGATCCCTCCTTATTTAATACCTATTACAATTGCATCATCTATATTTTTTCCTTTTGACCACATAAGAAATTCACAATTTACAAAGGCAACTCTAAATCCTTTCTTGTCTAGAGTTGATATAGAAAGAACATTCTTCTTTAGACCTGGAGCATATAAAATTTCTTTCATTTTCAGGGACTTACCGGATTTTAACTTGTAGGGAGATTCTCCTATTCCTTTGATAGAACATTGATAGTCATATCCAAGATGAAATTTGTGTGGATAATCTTTCTGAGTGAGGCATGAGAGAGAATATTTGTGGCCTGTCATATGTTTGGAAGCACCACTATCTATGAGCCAAGTATCCCATCCATGAGAGATATATCCTATGAGGGATGATACTAAGACATATTCTTAATCGGAGTTTTCATTATCTCTGATCGTTTCTTCATCTGAATCATTTTATTCAATTGCATGGGCATGGAACTTTCCATGCTACTTATTGAACTTGTTCTTGTTAAGTGGAAAATTTCTGGGGACATGTCCTAACTTATGACATGTGTAAAATTTGTAAGCTAAATAATCCTTCTTAAAATTCTTACCTGTTTTGATTTCTAGTGATCTACTTGTGGGAGATCCTTGGTCCTTCCTTTTATTCCTTCCATTCTTCGTATGCACCTAGAGCTTGATCTTCATCGTCATTTAAATTCTCTTCTCTATTTTCTAACCTTCTTTATTCTTGTACACATTCCTCCCATAGATTGCTGAAATTGGCTAGCTTTCTTATAGCACATATTCCTCTGATAAAGGAATCCCATTATATTTGAAGACCATTAAGAGTGGTCATCACAACTTCAACTTATTCTACCATGTCACCAATGGCTTCTTATTGTTCTTTAATATGAGATAATCTAAATAAGTATGATTGCATGGATTCTTTCTTTTGCATCTTCACACCCTTGAGTTGGTTTCCCAAGGTCATTATTCTGTTGATGTTTTTCCCTTCAAACCTATTGGTTAGTGTAGCAAACACTTCCTTTGGAGTATTCTTTGAGGAAACTTGGAAGATCAAGTGATCCTTAATAGAGTTCTCCATGATCCTCTTGAATTTGATCATATCCTTCTTTTTCTTGGATTTCTCCTCTTCTCCCTCTGGTTCCTTGACCTCTTCTTTGATGTATCCATCTAGGTCATGCTCTTCAAGGATGAACATAATTCTATACTTCCATGCTATGAAATTATCTACTACATTAAGATTTTCATATAACTTGGTACTGTTTTTGATCTTTAATGAATTAGAACCTCAAATCGAAATATAGGATATAGTACTTACTTGTTTGAATACCTTTTCTAGAACCAACTTTAGGATGGCCTAGGGTTTGACTAGGAAACGCTAATTTTTTAGCTGAGAGGAGAAAAATATGTGCATACATAAGGCGATATATATTGTATTTTTCTTTTCTGGAATCAGAGGATGGAACCTTGAAAAATTTGATGCCCTAGTTTCTCACGACTATTGTGATAGGTCAAAAAGTGAAAATCCTCAGAATGAAAAACTGCTTTAACAAAAATATGCACCCTCCTAGGGAAAGTTGAATAGAACTTATTTTCCAAGTTATCTATGGAGGGAGGTATTCAGAATACTAAACCCTAGATTGTTGAATTGTCAGAGTTGCTGCACAATGTCTTCTTTCAACTTGGCTTTGATACCATGTTAAGTTTTCTAATAAAATAGAGCAAAGGATCACTGAAATAATAACACGAAGAACAACAAAAAATAGAACAAAAATATTTATCATGGGAAACCCTAATGGTGAGATGTTGACACAAACTCAGTCGATAAGAATTCACTCTTTGTCGACATCCAAACCATTGTGATCTCCCTGAGCACTGGCCCGGACAGGTTTTACCCCATCTGACAACACCTGCACAACAGATGAAGTCTCACCTGAGATGTTCGAGGGAGAGTTGACGGAACCAAGTTTCCACAGTATGGAGGAGGATCATGTATCTTTACTTGGTGACTTATCACAACATTATTCCATAGATCTAATCATTCACATTATGCATTAACAGAATTGTACCATCATTCGACAAATTGCAATAACATAACCGATTCATAGCAAAGACATTCATGCAAAAACATATCTAACATTATACCATCATTTAAAGCAGAAAACACATCATATCAATCACATATCCATGTCACAGATACACATTACACTCGCATTTGGATCACATTAAATAGGAAAATAGGAAAATAGTAAAAGACATAGTAATTCTGCTCAACCTTAGTCATGTCATATTAACTTTCGCAACAAAACATGATTTATCAAAATAGTTCTTCAAGTTGCATACATAGATCAAACAACCGTTGTTCTCAAAACCGAGAGACAACCAACCGAAGAGAATTCCCCAAAAACAATATTATAGCTAAAACAATTAAGAAGCGAAGAACTATTGACATTTACAATTCGACATCTACTTATAGGCTTGTGCCTTTACATCAGTGGTCAACTTAACCAAATTACTAAATAATTCTTAACAGACTCTTTAAAATAGTGACCACTATCCATAAAATGCGGTCCAAAACTACAAAAAATGACCAAAAATACATAAAATAATCTAACTACGACTTCATGTTATTTTCCACCTTGTGCGGTATCTTTTACCTTGTGCAACATCCATGATGTTGTGAAACTAAATTATACCAAAACCACCTACCAACAGGCCCCCAACACAATCTCGTGGCTCGCCCTCGAGCCACGTCAGCTAGAGATGGTGTATTCATTGATCTTTAGCTTGAAATCCATGTACTGTTGAGTAATCGCCTTCACTTGTTCTTTTACCTTCTTAGCAATATCCTGAATTCTTGTCAAATCATGCGCTAATGGATGCTCCACCATCTTATCGGTAACATCCTTCTTGCCTTCCTGAACTGCCTGCTATTGATGTATTTGTAACTTCAGAATGTATTCACTTGTATTTTATATTGTATTTCATTGTACCCTAAGAGAGATGTTTGTACCTCTGATAAGGAAATTCATTAATATAATAAAGTCATGTAAAGTCATTAAGGTTAAACCTATTGATCTTGCACACTGATCTAGGAACAAATAATCAATCTCATCAAGAAATAATCAACAAATAACTTAGAAATGGTGTTAATCGGAACTAGAATGGTTTCCTCTCTGTATATTCAATAAACAATGAATAGTTACAATAACAATGTCAAGCAATAGCTTGAATCAATGAGGAATTTGAATACCTAATAAGGTCATTCGAATTCAATGAGTGAGTCTAGCTTAACTGACTATAAGCCATTGGTTCACACTTTGTTAGCCACTTGACCAAAACCCTAATTGACTCACTAAACCCTAACTGAAGTTGGAGTGCAATAAATGACTGAATCTCAATTGAAAGAGATCAAACACATGTCATAGCAAACCAACCATAAAGTTCTAGTGCTTCAATGACTTCAATGAACCCCGATGAGGTTAACTGAAGCTGAACTGATCATCAGAATTTGGTGGAGGTGCCCCTGTTGACTCCAGATCATTAAATAATAATAAATAATCATTAAATAATATATTTAATGAGAGGAGGTGCCTTAACTGACTGGTTGAACTGATTTTAACCACCAGTTAGCAATTAGGTGCATTAATATCACTCAGATCACCCCCAGAGTGCTCCAGTTAGCCTCCTTGACTATAGGTAGGCGTGGGTGTGACTGGATGATGTCAATTAATGCTCCACTGATGTCAACTAATGTCAACTATACTTAGGATAGTGGTTTAACTAGGCCAATTTGACCAAAAAGAGTGTGTATGGTGGTAAATGTCTCCAACACCCCCCCTTAAGCTGTACTCAGGAAGAGTTAGAAAACATATAGGCATAAAAATGCTAGGGCCCCGGCAACAAAGGCCATAGGTCACCCTGTACAATAAAGTAACTGCTTAATATAACCAAGGAAACAGGGAAAACATCATGGGAAAAATACCCACCCTCAAACTAATACTGTGCATGCAGCCTATAAATCCAAAATAAATGAATATTTCTGGAGGAATCTTCCACTTTGGAAGAAGAACAATGCACTCAACTGAATCAAAAATATAAACAGCTGCACGGTGAAAACTGGACCCATGTAGAGCAGTTGAAATCATCTGAAGAAAGAGCAAAGGTTCTTGAGGATTCAAACCATGTGTGGAACACTCAAGAAACTGATATGTTGCAGCCTTGAACAACAAACAATGAGTGGTAAAATCAGCCCCAATTTTTAGGAGCAAGTGTCCAAGCGGATGTAGAATGTCTTCCTCTTTACTAGTTTTGTGAGGAGATGAGCATGTGACCAAAGGTAGAGAAGCCCTGGGACTCTAGAGAGTGAATGCTTGAGCTCCATAATATGATATATCTTTAGAAACAGTTAATGATTCACAAAATAAAATATCAGCAACCTCACAAGAGGAAACTAACACCAAATCCCCAGCAGCAAAATTGAAGAAGAACTGCGGTACTTGATTTTTCACACCGGAATTGGTGAGAGTAGCTACAAGCATGACTGAAAGCTCTTGGATTTTAAAATATGAACCAAATAATATCAGATCATAAATTAAATCAGATCTAAATAATTTCACAATAGATCCAAAACTGTGAAATGAAATCAAATCCCTAGCAGCGATTTCGAAGGAGATTTGCAGTACTTGTTTCTTCACACCGTTGATGAGAACAGCTACAAGCAGTACTAAAGGTTTATGAAACTGAAATTTTGAGCCAAGAAATATCACATCAGATCCAAATAAGATCATATCAGATCCAATAATGTTCATATCAGATCCAAAATTATGGTCAACCGAGACGGTGGATGCACAATTGTCTTTTTCTTCAAAATTCTGAATTTTGGTGCATGCAATCCTGCAGGATTGTGCTGGAAGATATAGATCATGGGGAGCGAATTTTTCACTCTTATAATCTGATATTTCTTCCAAAATATCCAATTTTTTACATATTTTCACACCAGCAGCAACATTAGAGGGAGAAAAATCGAATTTCTCTTCACTTTCGGAAGCAATTACGGGTAAATTTTGCACAGAATTCAAAGGAAAATCACTAGTGAATGTTTGCATGGAAGTGCAGCAGTGTTTTTCTTCAATATCAGAGATTTGAATGTCTTCTTCTATTTAATCAATATGAGGATATGAGATATCAGAGATCTCATGAACTTCTGGAGCATCAGGAGAAGGAGTCACTGCATGGAGACTTTCTTCAATTCAAATTGAATGTGTAGAAGATTCTGCTTCATCTTCATCTTGAACAACTTTATTAGAGAGAGTAGAGGATGAGAATTTTGAGTAAATAACTCTTGTGGTGTTGGATGTGATCTCCAAAGTGCTATTATGATCCTCATTATGCTTGCCAAAGGTTATGTCCATTTTTGTCCAGAGATCCTTTGGGTATTCAGCAAAACCAATAAGGTAGTGCAAGCTAGGAGAAAGGGCTAGACATATTGCTCCCAAAGCTCTATCACCATCATTAATATAGTCATTATCATTCTCATAAGACTCTTTTCCAAGTCCAATAGACACCTCATAGAGACCTCGTCTCTTCAGAGATGCAATCATCTTCAACTTCCATTTTGAATAGCTGGTGAATGGGGTGAGAAGAGGGACTGCTGAGTCCATTCGAAGTTGTACCTATTAAAACCTGCAAATCACAATAAAAAGGGAATTGTAAGGTCAGATAGCCTACACATTTTAGGCTTTCATCACACCCAACATAGTCAATCAAGCAAGCTTGATCAACAAGTTCTTTACTTGGGGTATTAAGTGGTAAGCCTTGGCTTCTGGTGCAGTGCTGGATTTTTGAGCTATTGCTCAAATTTCATGGAGAAATCTGTCAAAAAGATTGTTTTTGAGAGATAGATCTTCATCTCTCTGTATGATCTGATAGCATATTAATCTTGCACATTGATCTAGGAACAAATAACTCAGAAATGGTGTTAATCGGAACCAGAATGGTTTCCTCTCTGTATATTCAATAAACAATGAATAGTTACAATAACAATGTCAAGCAATAGCTTGAATCAATGGGGAATTTGAATACCTAAGGAGGTGATTTTAATTCAATGAGTTAGTCTAGCTTAACTGACTGTAATCCATTGGTTCACACTCTGTTAACCACTTGACCAAAACCCTAATTGACTCACCAAACCCTAACTAAAGTCAGAGTGCAATAAATGACTGAATCTCAACTAAAAGAGATCAAACACATGTCATAGCAAGCCAACCATAAAGTTCTAGTGCTTAAATGACTTCAATGAACCCCAATGAGGTTAATTGAAGCTGAATTGATCATCAGAAGTTGGTGGAGGCGCCCCTGTTGACTCCATATCATTAAATAATAATAAATAATCATTAAATAATATATTTAATGAGAGGAGGCACCTTAACTGATTGGTTGAACCGATTGTAACCACCAGTTAGCAATTAGGTGCATTAATATCACTCATATCACCCCCAGAGTGCTCCAATTAGCCTCCTTGACTGTAGGAGAAGGCTAAGTTAGCCTCCTTAACTGTAGGTAGGTGTGGGTGTGACTGTATGATGTCAATTAATGCTCCGCTGATGTCAATTAATGTCAATTATACTTAAGATAGTGGTTTAACTAGGCCAATTTGACCAAAAAGAGTGTGTATGGTGGTAAATGTCTCCAACAAAACCTCTGTTGTAAGTCAGGGAAATAGTCCCCACAATTGAGTCATACTAGGGTTATTAGACTCTCCTAGTGAGATCGATCCTGGTGAGTAATTGTCAAGTTGTTGTAATCTCACAGATCACATAGGGTAACCAATCATACACATTAAAGCATACAAATAGAACAGAGACAAGAGACAAGAACATAGGTAGAATAACAGATTATATTATCGTGAAAGGGTCCATACAATACAGAGAATTGAACCGAGTTCTTATCTGGCTCAACAGCCTAATATATACGATTGAAAAAATAGTTACAAATAACTACCTGTCCATTCAGTTAACCGACACTACCCTATGTGGCCAACCTAATATCTAATTAGTCAGTTGATCGACTTAGTTGGTTTATCGTTCTAGTCGGATTACCGACTAGCTCCTCCAACACAAATGGAAAACTAGTATAAATAGAGAGTGAGACTCTATATTTGAAATACACGCTCACTCAATTGTAGCGCATGAGTGAGAGAAGAGGAGCTCGCACAAATGAGAGAGAGAACAACTGTCGGAGATCATCTTTGTGTTTTTGGGTTTTACTTTTTCCATTGGTGCTCATTCTATCTTTGAGGAAGTAGCGAGGTTTCGTCCTTTATGGTTTCCCCGAGGAAAAATATTTGCGTCTCTTGTCTCTTGTGATTATTGTTGTGCATGTTATTCTCTCAGATAATATCCTACATCATATTGATCAGGGAAATAGTCCCCACAATTGAGTCATACTAGGGTTATTAGACTATCCTAGTGAGATCGACCCCGGTGAGTAATTGTCAAGTGGAAAACTAGTATAAATAGAGAGTGAGACTCTCTATTTGAAACACATGCTCACTCAATTGTAGCACATGAGTGAGAGAAGAGGAGCTCGCACAAGCGAGAGAGAGAACAACTGTTGGAGATCATATTTGTGTTTTTGGGTTTTACTTTTTTCTATTGGTGCTCATTCTATCTCTGAGGAAGTAGCGAGGTTTCGTCCTTTATGGTTTCCCTGAGGAAAAATATTTGTGTCTCTTGTCTCTTGTGATTATTGTTGTGCATGTTATTCTCTTAGATAAGATCCTAGATCATATTGATCGGGGAAATAGTCCCCACAATTGAGTCATACTAGGGTTATTAGACTATCCTAGTGAGATCGACCCTGGTGAGTAATTGTCAAGTGGAAAACTAGTATAAATAGAGAGTGAGACTCTCTATTTGAAACACACGCTCACTCAATTGTAGCGCATGAGTGAGAGAAGAGGAGCTCGCACAAGTGAGAGAGAGAATAACTGTCAGAGACCATCTTTGTTTTTTTGGGTTTTACTTTTTCCATTGGTGCTCATTCTATCTCTGAGGAAGTAGTGAGGTTTTCTCCTTTATGGTTTTCCCGAGGAAAAATATTTGTGTCTCTTGTCTCTTGTGATTATTGTTGTGCATGTTATTCTCTCAGATAAGATCCTGGATCATATTAATTAAATGATAAAAAATATAACATGGTATCAGAGCTAACCTGAGAAGAAGAAACTATGTAGTTGTAGAAGCTAGGGATTATTACTTTTTGGGTCTCTCTCCACATATCATCAGCAAAAGGAGGCTAGGTTAACTCTCCATTGAAGGGCACATTTTTTGTCAAAGCAGAATCTGATTTCGACCTTTTTCAGCTTTTGAACTGTCACTGATGTGGGAAATTAAGGATTTTCACAGAAAATGAATTTTCGATTGAGCCCAACATAGGATTTATCTCCTCCTCAAAATCAAAATTTGGAGACCAAGATCGAATTTTTTGGTTGGGTAGAACTCTGGGAAATTCAAACCCTAATTTTATCCTGGACCAAAAATTCAACATTGCAAAATATCAACTCCTTATCCAGTTCCAACATCTCAAATTGGTAATATCTAAATATTTTGTATTTCCATTTGAGGTTCTCATTAAATATGTCTCATCACACCAAGCTTGATGAAAAGCTTGAAGGAGCTGAAAACTTCTGAGCGTGGTATTATAGGATATCACTGGTTCTTGAAGAAAATGAATTGCACACCTTCATAAGTGGAGATGTTCCAGTTCGAGAGGGATATTAGTCTAAATCCTTACACAAGAATAACTTGGTCAAGGCCAAGAGGATTATTTTTGATTCAATCAAGGATCACCTTATACCACAAGTTTCTTCCCTAAATACACCTAAAGAGATGTTTGATTCCTTGCCCAAGTTATTTGAAGGGAAGAATATAAATCAGAAGATGACTTTGAGAAATCAATTGAAGAATGTGAAGATCCAGAATACAAAGACCATACAATCATACTTTACAAGGGTCTCTCAAATCAAAGAGAAACTTGAAGCAGTAGAAGAAGAAGTAGATAATGGAGAAACTGTGATGACCACCTTGAATCATATCCCTAGGTCATGGGACTCCTTCATTCAAGGGATTTGTGCTAGAATAAAACTAATCACTTTTAGTAGGATGTGGGAGGAATGCTCACAAGAAGAAGCTCAGATAGTAGCTTGAGAAGAAAAGATGGGAAATTAAGTTCAAGTTCTCACACCACACACCAAGAAAAGAAGAAGGGAATACCATCATCCCAAAGGTAACCATTCTCACCAGAATCAGAAAGATAACCCTAAAAGATATAACAGAGATCTTTCTAAAATCAGATGCTATACATGTGATGAGAAAGAACACTTTTCCAGAGAGTGTCCTAGAAACAAAGGTGGCTCTCACAAAAAGAAGGGCAACAAAATAAGACATCATGCTCACACTGTAGAGGATGATGAACCTCCCAGAAAGAGAGTTAAATAAGAAAGTGAAGAATCTTCAAGTGATGAAGAATATGTTTTGATTTTTTCCCTCATGGGACCTATCACACATGAAATCAATGATTGGCTCATAGATAGTGGGGATTCCAATCATATGAAGGGATTCAAAGAATCCTTTGTGAAACTATCCGAACATGAGTCACCCCACAAATTGAAACTTTGGGATGACTACTAGTATCCCATAAAAGGTAGCGGTGAATCCTCCTATAAGCTAGACTTTCGAAAGTCTATGAATATGTAGGATGTCTTGCTTGTACCAGGAGGAAAGAAGAACCTTCTCTCCATATCTGCATTGGATGCAAAAGGAATGAGGGTTGCATTTGTAGATAGCCAAGTCCTTATGTGGCCAAAGGGAAAGACTACAGATGATGCAGTAGTAATCGAAGAGTAAGAGGGAGGGTTATACAAGTTAAAGGGCCAACCAGAAAAAGCTTTAGTACATGACTTAGTAGATCAAAGGGAACTTTGGCATAGAAGGATTGCACATGTGCACTATAGGGAACTACCACTCGCAAGAAAATTTGTTGAAGGTCTTCCAAAAATATAGAGAAAGCATGAAGGTGTTTGCAAAGGATGTGCGAAAGGAAAGAACACAAAGAAGACATTTCCAAGTAGCGAGAGGAAGGAAAAAGGAATCTTGGAAATCATCCACTCCAATGTATGTGGTCCAATGTCCTCCACATCATTAAGTGGGTATGTATATTATGTTTCTTTCATTCATGATTTTTCTAGGAAGACATGGATATATTTCTTGAAAAAAAAGGATGAAGTATTCAATAAGTTCAAAGAATTCAAAGCCTTGATCGAGAACCACAAAGAGAATAAAATCAAGATTTTTCTATCATACAATAGAGGAGAATTCACATTAGATGAATTCAAGGAATTATGCATTAAGAGGGAGCTGACCAATCCATATAATCCACAACAGAATCGGGTTGCACAAAGGAATAATAGAACGATTATGGAAGCTACAAGGGCAATGCTTCGTGATCAAGATATTCCCATGCATATATGGGAAGATTTTTCTAGGACAATTATGTATGTACAGAAACATACTCCACCTAGAGTACTTGAGAACAAGACACCTGGAGAAGTATTCTCCGGAAAGAAACCAGATGTCAGTCATCTTAGAATATTTGGTTGTACATTGTACATACACATTTCGAAAGAAAAGAGGACAAAGTTAGATCCTTTAGGAAAAAAGGGTATATTTATGGGATATAGTGAAAGCTTGAAGGCTTATAGAATATACTTCCCAGGATTCTAGAAGATCGACATTATCAGGAATGTGCAATTTTACGAAGGCTCAGCTTACAACAAATCCAAAAGAAGACCTCAGTGTAGAACTTGAAGAGATAGAAGTACCCTAGATCCAAGATACAACTATGAATGAAGAAACTCCAGAAGAAGATCAAGAAATGGAAGAGCCTTAGGAACCTGTGGATCCACCCCAAGAGAAGAATCCTTACAAAAGGAAACATGCATGGGTACAAGAGACTTCCAAGGTGCAGAGAGATATGGGGCTCCAGAAAAAGTGCACAAAGAAAGGAAGAGATCTAGGTCCTATTCCAATTATGTATCCCTATTATGTGACATCATTGATAAAGAACCTTCCCTCTATGAATAAGCGCCAGGAAAGAAACAATGGAAGCATGCTATGATGGAGGAGTACTAGTTGATCATGAAGAATAATGTCTGGGATGTGATCCCAAGAATAGAGGGGAAGTTTATTGTGACTTCCAAGTGGATCTACAAGATCAAGCATGCTGTAGATGGTAGCATAGAGAAATATAAAGCAAGCTTTGTGGCACATGGATTCTCCCAAAATGAAGGGATATATTATGAAGAAATTTTTTCACATGTAGACAGATACACTTCCACCAGGTTGGTACTTTAACTGGCTATAGTGATGAAATGAGAGATACACTAGATGGATTTCAAGACTGCGTTCTTGAATGGTGTAGTGGAAGAGGAAGTGTATGTGGAGCAGCCACTCGGATTCAAGACACATGATAAGGAGACTCATGTGTGCAAATTGAAGAAGGCCCTATACGGTTTGAAACAAGTGCCTAGGACGTGGTATAGAAGGATTGACAACTTCCTGACTAGCTTGGGATTTACCAAGAGTAAATAGGATTTCAACCTTTAGTACAAGGGTGAGGAAGGGAACCGAGTGATAATCCTACTATATGTAGATGATGTGTTTGTAATAGGTGAGGATGGGTTGATTGCTTATACAAAGAGGAAGCTTGCTGACGAGTTTGAGATGAAAGACTTGGGTATTATGCACTACTTTCTAGGCATGGAGGTGTTGCAGAATGTAGATGGAATATACCTGGGACAAGGGAAGTATGCAATGGAGATCTTGAAGAGGTTTGGGATGATGGAATGCAAGGCCATGACCAAACCTATGGACTCAAACCTGAAGCTATTGAGTGATGCTTCATCAGAGTCAGTTGATGCTACAATGTATCATTAGATGATTGGGTCCTTGATGTACCTGACGAATATGAGACCAGATATTTTCTTTGCTGTGAAAATATTGAGCTAGTTCCTGACGGATCTGAGACATGTTCACCCGATTGCTGCAAAGCATATTTTGAGATACCTGAAGGGTACAGTTGATTATGGGATCAAGTATGAGGGGAATCCGAAGACTAAACTAGAGGGTTATGTGGATTTGGATTGGGTAGGCAGTTCCATTGATAGGAAGAGCACTTTGTAGTGTTGTTTCAGTATTGGATCAGGTGTGATCTCTTGGTTTAGCACGAAGCAGTCCTATGTGGCATTGAGTATAGCCGAAGCAGAGTATGTCGCAGCTTGTTTGACTAGTTGTGAGGCAGTGTTGCTTAGGAAGCTACTATTTGATTTGTTTGATCTCCAATTGGATGCTACTTGTATATATTGTGACAACTAGAGTTGTCTGAAGTTCTCAGAGAACCCGGTGTTCCATTACAAGTCAAGGCATATCGGGATCAAAAATCACTATATCAGGGATATGATGCAGAGAGGAGTAGTGAAGCTCTATTATGTTGCGATGGACGAGTAGATAGCTGATATGTTGACCAAGCCATTATCTAGAGGGAAGTTTGAGTACTTGAGGGAGAATATTGGTGTTCTCTAGATCGAGGTTCATTCTAAGGGGAAGTGATGAGTTCATGAGCCTTTCTGATATGGTCATAGGAAGGGCCCCCCATGGTCAAATGTAAGTGCTGAGCCTTTTTGACATGGTGGTAGGTGGGGCATCCCATGGTAAGATGTAAGTGTTGAGCCCTTCTGACATGGTGGAAGAATGGGCCTCCCATGCTCATATGTAAGTGCAGAGACTTTCCCCACATGGAAGTAGGTGGGTCCTACCATGTCGATGGATGTAAGTGCATAGCCTTTCCCCGGAAGCTAGTAGGTGTGTCCTACCATGCAAGTGGATGGAAGTGATGTGGCCTTTCCCTGGATGGTAGTAGGTGTGTCCTACCATGCTGGTGGATGTAAGTGTTGGGGCCTTTCCCCGGATGGTAGTAGGTGTGTCCTACCATGATGGTGGATGTAAGTGTTAGGGCCTTTCCCTGGATAGTAGTAGGTGTGTCCTGCCATGCCAATGGATGTAATTGTTGGGGCCTTTCCTCAGATGGTAATAGGTGTGTCCTACCATGCCACTGGATGTAAGTGCTAGGGACCTTCCCTGGATGGTAGTAGGTGTGTCCTACCATGCTAGTTGATGTAAGTGCTCGAGCCTTTCCTGGATGGTAGTAGGTGTGTCCTACCATGTTGGTGGATGTAAGTGTTGGATCCTTTCTCAGATGGTAGTAGGTGTGTCCTACCATGACAATGATATAAGCATTGAAGAAGAAGACCTACATGGAGGCTAGGCCTACCGTCTAACATGAAAAAGGGCTAGCTCTACAGAAATTCCTATGACAAGTAGAATTGAGAGATGGCACCATTTGCTCGAGATAGTGGGAGCAGTGATGATGAAGATGATCCATCTTTGATGATGATCTATATTTGACGATGATATATCTTTGATGATGATCCAATTATAAGGGCTTGTGTTGATGAACTGTGTAAAGAGAATACCTTCCTAGTTAGGAGGGAGTGTTGATGTATTTGTAACTTCAGAATGTATTTACTTGTATATTTTATATTGTATTTCATTGTACCCCAACGAAGATGTTTTTTCCTTCGATCGGGAAATTCATTAATATAATGAAGTCATGTAAATTCATTGAGTTTAACCCTCTATTGTAAGTCAGGGAAATAATCCCCATAGTTGAGTCATACTAGGGTTATTAGACTCTCCTAGTGAGGTCGACCTTGGTGAGTAATTGTCAAGTGGAAAACTAGTATAAATAGAAAGTGAGAATCTCTATTTGAAACAAACACTCAATCAACTATAGTGCATGAGTGACAGATGAGGATATCATAGAAGAGAGATAGAAATAACTACTGTTAGAGATCATCTTTGTGTTTTTGGGTTTTACTTTTTCCATTGGTGCTCGTTCTATCCTTGAAGAAGTTGCGGGGTTTTCTCCTTTATGGTTTCCATGAGGAAAACTCTTGGTGTCTCTTATCTCTTGAGATTATTTCTGTGAATTTTATTCTCTCAGATAAGATCCTAGATCATATTGATTAAATTATAAAAAATCTAACACCTGCAGCGCAGAAACTGCCTTAACCGAAAGCCGCACTCCAATTTCTTGGAACTCATCCAATTGTGTGTTACGACTCTGCTGATGCTCCCTCACTTTTTCCATGTGCTATTGTAACTCTTTCAACTCCATAGAGTTGGTTCTCTAAACAACTGGTGGAAACACTCTAAGTAAATTCTTCAATGTCGCTAGCTTCCCCTTAGCCTCCTGCATTTGTGTTGTCAGTTTTTCCAATTTGTCATCCTGGAATACACTTCTCCAAAATCATGTAGTTGCCTCAGTAAATTTCTTGGCTTCTTGTTCCATCTTGTCTAGCTGTGTCCCCAAGTCCTCCGTGGTGCTTTTCCTCTTCGCCACTTGTTTTGGTGGTGTGTCTAGATGCACAAGTTCCTGCAACTATGCATTGTCACGCTGCAATTACGCAATGACTGCTCTAATCGTGCTACTTTTTCCACTACATCCAGCTCCACTATGCTCTCATATACATGCTAACATGTATCTACAACTGCCTCTTGCAATCGCACTCCGCTATCCCAGAGATGCAATTTCTCAACCACTAATAGATCTTGTTCCTTTTTCAATTCCTTAATTTCATTGGCGCTCTTGGTCATCATCTCCTCTTGTTCCTTCTTTAATGCTTCAACCTCTCTCTATGCTTCTGCCTCTTTCTCCTGCGATCGCAAGATCTGACCACTGATATTCTTTTATTTGTCTACCAAATCCTAATTGGAGACCGTCTGCATATGCACCAATGTTTGTGTAGACAACACGTTGATGTCAATGGACAAATCTTATAACTATTGTAGGGAGGCATTGAGATCCTTGTTGTTGATCTCAATCACAGTTAGTGGAATTTGTACATTCCAAATCTGTGTCCCAATGATGATTGACCCAACATCCTGCACAGTCGCTACCTCTGGTGCCTTCTTCAATACTACATCAAAAAATGAGTCAAGTCAAGTTCTTACCTCACTAATTCCATCTTGCGCTGATTTATTCATACCTTTAGCCATCGAATCTATTGTGGTTCAAATTGCTGCAACCAGTTGGTTCAACTGTGCCTCAATCCCTAGTGTTGCACTACTTGTCACACCTTGCTTCTGTTACTTATTCATTCTCTACTCTTCAAACGCCCGTTTTGCCTCTAAGTCAGTGGGGGTCCATGACGAATCTACATCTCAATATTTGCACAATGGTGAATGCAGACCACATTCAACCCCTTCTTATAGCACTGATCCAATCCCACCTCCATCATGACCAAATCAAATTTAATCATTTCAACCAAATCATGCATTAATCACCTAAATCCATCAGCATTCCTATCAATCTAATGGTCATATTGACCCTAAATATGCGTCATTTCAACAAGAACTATCGATTAAATTCTATAAGTGTCTACATTTATTACTGATTTGACTGTGTTGTGATGTTGTAGCTATTGTGACACAACTTCCTAATTGCGTTATTGACTCCTCTACTTGCGCATCAATTTCCTCTTGTTGCATCATTCTTCTCACTATCATCTCATGCATTATTTTTTCATCGTGCAATGCTTCGAGCATCATGTAACTTTGGCCCCATCTTTTAGGGATTCATCCTACTACCATTCACTAGCTTTGGCGACATCGCTCCATCTAACTGCTGCAGTTGTGTTGCACCTCTTGAAGTAATGGAATTAATGAGACATGGACCTAGAAAATGCTTCTGTAGCTTACCTGGATACTTTGCAAACTTTCTGTGATACGTTAGAACCAGGTCTCCTTGCTGAAATGTTTCATGCTTAGTATGTCAATCATGCCAAGCCTTCTGTCGATCCTTCTCAGCATGCTGGTGAAAGCCTGCAACAAAGCGGTCTTCCTCGATCTATACCAACTGCGCTAGTCTCTCCTCTAATGCTTCTTCATTGTCCATGTATGTAATTGCTGCGATGCATAAACATGGGAAAATATACTCCATAGGCATGACTGCTTCTTTCCCATACACCAAATTGAATGGTGTATTCCCTGTTAATCTTTTTCAAGTGGTGCAATATGCCCAAAATATTATATTTTTATCATTTAAGCAATATGATCTTAGGATCTTATTTGAGAGAATAACATGCACATCAATAATCACAAAAGACAAGAGACAAAAAGAATTTTTCTCGAGGAAACCATAAAGGAGAAAACCCCGCAACTTTCTCAGATATAGAATGAGAAACAATAGCAAAAGTAAAACCTGAAAACATAAAGATGATCTTTGACAACTGATCTCTCTCAATTGTGCCAATGCTTTCTCTCACTCATGCACCCCAGCTGAGTGAGTGTGTATTGTGTAGAAATGAGGAGAGCCTCACTTCTATTTATATTCTTTCATTCACTTTATTTCCACTACAACAAGTTGGCCTCCCTTAACAATTACTTACCAGGGATGACTTCTCTAGGAGAGTCGAATAACCCTAGTGCCTCACAACTGTGGGGAATTCACCCCCCTAAACAACAAGGAGGGATAACCTCAACTCAATTGTGGGGACTATTGCCCTGACTTACAATAGAGGGTTAACCTCATTGACTTTACATGACTTTATTATATTAACGACTCTCCCAATAGGAACATCGGGGTATAATGAAATAAAAATGATTCTCCTGATAGGAACATCGCGGTACAATATAAGATATACAAGTGAATACATTTCGAAGTTACAAATACATCAACACTCCCTCTTAACTAGGAAGGTATTCTCTTGACACAATTCATCAGCACAAGTCTTCTTCTCTGGATCATCACTAGATCATCAAATATGGATCATTAATGGATCATTATCAAAGATGGATCATCATTGGATCATCACTGGATCAACATCAAGTCTGGATAATCACTGGATCAACATCAAGTCTAGATCATCATTAGACCAACATCAAGTCTGGATCATCACTGGATCAACATCATCACTGGATCATCACCAATAGATCAACATCAAGTATGGATCATCACTCGATCATCATCATCACTGCTTCCGCTATCTCTATCGGATGGTTCTATCTCTCAATTCTACTCGTCATAGGAAGTTCTACAAAGCCTTCCCTTTTTCATGCTGGTTGTAGGCATAGCCTCTATGTAGGTATTTATCTTCTTTAACACTTATATCTGACCACATGTCAGAAATCCATGCTGAACACTTACATCTGACCATGGGGGGAACACATCCACCATGATGTTAGAAAGACATGCCCAACACTCACATCTGACCATGGGAGGAACACATACCACAACCATGTCAGAAAGGCCCAACACTCACATCCAATCATGGGAGGAACACATCCCACAACCATATCAAAAAGGCTGAGAACTTATATCCAACCATGGGAGGAACACTTCTTGCAACCATGTTGGAAAGGCTCAGGACTTATATCTGACCATGGGAGGAACAAATCCCACAACCATGTCAGAATGGCCCAACACTTATATTCGATCATGGGAGGAACATATCCCGCAACCATATCAAAAAGGCTCAGCAGTTATATCCAACAATAGGAGGAACACATCCCGCAACCACGTTGGAAAGGCTCAGCACTTATATCTGACCATGGGAGGAACACATCCCGCAACCATGTTAGAAGAGATTTGCACTTACATCTAATCATGTGGGAACACATCTCGCAATCATATCAGAATGGATCTCCACTTACATATGATCATGTGGGAACACATCCCACAATCATATCAAAATGGCTCTGCACTTACATATGATCATGTGGGAACACATCCTCTAATCATATCATATTGGCTATGCATTTACATCTGATCATGTGGGAACACATCTCGAAATCATATCAAAATGGATCTCCACTTACATTTAATCATGGAAGGAGCCAATCCTATCACCACGTCAGAAGGGCTCATGGAATCATCACTTCCCCTTGGAAGGAACCTCAATCTAGAGAACACCAAGCTTCTTCCAGAAGTACTCAAACTTCACTCTAGCTAATGGTTTGGTCAATACATCAACTATATGCTTGTCTATTGCAACATACAGGAGCTTCCCTGCTCGTCTCTGCACCATATCCTTGATATAGTGATATTTGATTTCAATATGCTTCAACTTGTTATGGAACACTAGGTTCTCAGACAACTTCACACAACTTTGGTTGTCGCAATATATACAAGTAGTATCCAACTGTTGATCAAACAAATCAAATAGTAGCTTCCTTAGCCACACTGCCTCACAACTACCTGAACAAGTTGCGACATACTTTGCTTCGGTTGTACTCAGTTCCACGCAGGACTGTTTCCTGCTAAACCAAGAGATCAAACCTGATCCCATACTGAAGCAACACCAAGAAGTGCTCTTCCTATTAATGGCATTTCCTGCCCAATCTAAATCCTCATAACCTTCTAGGTTAATATTATGATTCACCTCATACTTGAGCCCATAATAAACTATACCCTTCAGGTACTTCAGAATATGCTTTGTAGCAATCAGGTGAACATGTCTCAATGTGTTCACACCAAAGGAAATATCTGGTTTCGTATTCGTCAGGTACATTAAGGAAAAAATCATCTGACGATACATTGTGGAATCAATCGACTCTGATGAAGCAACACTCAATAGCTTCAGGTTCGATGCCATAGGTGTGGTCATGGCCTTGCATTCCATCATCCTGAAACTCTTCAGGATCTCTACTGCATACTTCCATTGTCCTAGGGATATTCCATCCCCATTCTCCCACACCTCCATGCCTAGAAAGTAGTTCATCATATCCAAGTCCTTCATCTCGAACTCAGTAGCAAGTATCCTTCTTGCAACTTTATTGAGTTCCTCGTTTTTGTCAGGAACAAGTCATCAACATATAATAAGACCATCACTGGGCTTCTCCCTTCAACCTTAAAGTAAAGGTTGGAATCCTCTTTACTCTCAGTAAATCCTAGAGCCATCAATAAGTTGTCCATCTTATCGTACCATTTCGAACCTCAGGATCTTCTGTAGTCACTCCCTCTAAAGGGGAGCATCATTCCCCCTCTTCCTTTTGTACTCTATGCATTGAAACATTATGTATAGGAGTGACAAGTAGCTTCCTTTGCTACAAATATTCTATGTATCCATCTAGGGTCATTGGATACCAAGATCCTCTATCTTGAACCTTTTCAAAAGTTTTTCTCACACCCATCTATGAGATTTTCATCCTCTATAGGCTTTCATTTTCAACCTTGTAGAAAAGGTTAAGATCTTCATCACTCTAGGTGATCTTCAAGATCCTCATGTATGTGTTATGCTACGGGTGTCTTCTAATCTTGTACAAGACCTTATTTCATTTGCACACATGATTCTTCCTGTCATGTGTCTTAACTTCTAGTGACTGCAAATGTATCTTCGTAGTCTATGCCTTATTTCTATTAGAAGCCTCATGCTATGAATCTTTCCTTGTATCCCATGATGTTTCCATCTACAACATGATGGATCATGTAGATCCATATGGAAGACATTACGGACTTCCCTTCAGGTCTCGATACTGCATCCTAGACATCATTCTTCTTGAACTGGTATTCTCCTGTGCTTTCTTATTGGCTACTTCTTCATAGTTGGAAGGATCTGCATCAATGATGTTGCTCAACAGTGTCACATAACTAGAGTGTCTCTGAGGCATATTTCTTTCTTTGAAATTATCATCATATTATTCTTCATCTTGGATTCTTTCTTGAACTGTCATCACTTGTTCTTCGGAACAAGTCTCATCCTTCTTTTCTTCTAGGCAATTGTACGTGATCTTTCCTACAAGTCAAATGCATTTGTATGGCCAGAAACATTTCATAAGGTGCATTTACAATGGAAAATTCTGATGCATAAAGATATAATCATGGAACTATTTTATCCAATACAACATTTATCCATATCTCACAGAAACTTTTCTAGATGCCTTCCATCTCTACCAAGACATTATTGAGATTTTGCACTAATCCAATATGTCAGCAAAGAGGTTTCATTATATATAAGTAGGAATGGATAGTTGTATAGGACCATGAGCTACTTACCCATCACATGCATATTAGTAGTATATTGTCATTAATGAAAACATTCTATCATGCATAATACATCAACTGAATATAAACAAATGCATAACAAAACGATATCATGAAATGGCAATTGAATACTTATATTTATTTGTTTCGTGGGTAGACTCTTTCTTGAGCGTTCTGCTTTATCATATTCTTCATTCATGACATCATCATTTCTTATCCAAATTATAAGATGGATGAGAGGTTCTTCAAGAGTTGAGTCCTCCGTATTCCTCATCGCTTGAGGGATCTTCTTTGGATCATGAGAGCTTGATCTTCAATTGCTCCCATCTTCTCTTTCTCTTATTATGAGCCGAGCTTCTTCTTGTGTGCACTCTTCCTAGAGTCTGCTGAAAGTAATCACTTCCTTTTGGCACACATTCCTCGAATGAATGAATCCCATGATCCTGGGATGCCATTCAAGGTAGTTATCACAACTTCTGGATTCTCCACTTCTTCTTCTACTGCTTCATGTTGTTCTTTGATTTGAGAGACCGTTGTGAAATATGATTGTATGGTCTCTGCATTATTCACATTCTTCAACTTGTTTCTCAAAGTCATATTTTGATTTATGTTCTTCCCTTCAAATAACTTGGTCAAGGAATCAAAACATCTCTTTAGGTGTCTTTAGGGAAGGCATTTGTGGTATAAGGTGATCCTTGAATTAGCAATGATCTTCTTGTCCTTGATCAAGTTCTTCTTGTGTAAATATTTTAACCTCATATCCCTCTGGAACTGGAACCTCTCCACTTATGTAGGTGTTCAATTCATTTTCTTTAAGAACCAATGAAATCCTATACTTTCGTGCTTGGAAGTTGTTACCTTCACCAATATTGTCATCAATTGTTGATATATTTGTAACTTCGGAATGTATTCACTTGTATATATTATGTCTTGTACCCCGATGTTTATTCCAGGAAGTATCTGTAATGTATTTGAGTCATGTCATGCCCCGATGTTCCTATCAGGAGATTCAGTAATGTAAACAAGTCATGTCAAGTCATTGTGGCTAACTCTCCTATTGTTCAAGGGTTAAAGTCCCCGCAGTTCCAAGGCCCTAGGTTATTAGAATCTCCTAGAGAAGTCGGCCCTAGTGAGTTATTTTCAAGTTGGGAATTAGTATATATAGAGAGTGAGCCTCTCTATTTATAACATGCTCACTCACACTCAGTTGTAGCGCATAGCTGAGAGAGAAGAAGTTGCTGAGGCTAGAAAGAAAGAGGTTACTGCTGTCGGGAGATCAGCTTAATGTTTTGGGGTTTTACTTTTGGTTTTGATTCTATCTCTGAGGAACTTGCAAGTTTTCTCCATTTATAGTTTCCCCAAGGAAAAACATTGTGTTCATTGTCTCTTGTGTTTGATTGTTATGCTTGTTATTCTCTCAGTTAAAGATCCTAGTTAATGCTAGCTTAAATGATAAAAATCTAACATGGTATCAGAGCTAACTTGAGAACAAGACACTATGCAGCTATAGGAACTAGGGCCTCCTAATTTTTGGATCTCTCTCCACATATTTTCAGCAAAAGAAGGTTGGGATGACTCTCCTCCCTAGGGCACATCTTTCTGTTGAAGCAAAATCTGATTCTGAGTTTTTTCAGTTTTGTACCCGACACTGCTGCCAAAAATTGAGGAATTTCATAGAAGTGGAATTTTTTAGTGATCCCAGGCCTAGATTGATATCCTCCTCAAAATGAAATTTTAGAGTTCAATATCAAAGAATTTGGTTGGACAGAACTCTGGAAAATATAAACCCTAATCTACTCCTGAACCAGCACTGCAGAAATTCAGTTCCAAATCCAGATCCGACATCTTAACATGGTAAGATCTAAATATTTTGTATTTCCATTTGAGGTTCTCATTTAATATGTATCATCATACCAATATTGATGAAAATCTTGAGGGAGCTGATAACTTCCAAGCCTGGAAGTATAGGATCTCCCTGGTCATGGAAGAAAATGAGTTGGACTCCTATATCAATGAGGAGGTTCCAGTTCCATAAGGAGATGAGTCTAAGGCCTTACACAAGAAGAAGTTGGTTATGGCTAAGAGGATTATTGTTGATTCAATTAAGGATCACCTCATACCATAGGTGTCCTCACTAAAGACACCTAAAGCTATGTTTGATGCCCTAACCAAACTGTTTGAAGGGAAGAACATAAATCAGAAGATGACTCTGAGAAACCAACTGAAGAATGTAAAGATATAGAATGCAAGGACCATCTAGTCTTACTTTACAAGGGTCTCTCAGATCAAGGAACAATTGGAAGAAATAGATGAATAAGTGGAGAATGCAGAGATTGTGATGACCACCTTGAATGGTCTACCTAGGGAATGGGACTCTTTCATTGAAGGGATTTGTGCCAGAAAGAAGCTAGTCAAGTTCAAGAGACTATGGGAAGAATGTTGTCAAGAAGAATCTCAGATAGTATCTTTAGAAGAAAAGATGGGAAGTGAAGATCAAGCTCTCACAGCCCACACCAAGAAAACTAGAAGGGAGCATCATCACTCCAAAGGTAAGATTTCACACTCTAGAAGAGATCTGTCTACTATTAGATGTTACATATGTGATGAGAAAGGTCACATATACAAATACTTCCCTAACAAAGGGAACTCAAAGAAGAAAAAGGGAAACAAGAGAAGACAACATGTTCATGTTGCAGAGGATGATGAACCTTCCACAAAGAGAATTAGACAAGAAAGTGATGATTCTTCAAGTGATGAAGAATCTGTGCTGATCTCCACTCTCACGGGAACTATCTTACATGGAAGCAATGATTGGCTTATAGATAGTGGTGCTTCCAAGTATATGACAGGATTCAAAGAATCATTTGTGAAACTATCTGAACATGAGTCACCTCACAAGGTGAAACTTGGGGATGAATACCCATATCCAATAAAAGGTAGTGGTGAATCCTCCTATAAGCTAGACTCTGGAAAGTCTATGAAGATGAAAAATATATTGTTTGTACTAGGACTAAAGAAGAACCTCCTCTCCATATCTGCATTATATGTAAAAGGAATGAGGGTTGCTTTTGTAGATGGCGAAGTTATTATGTGGCAAAAGGAAAAGACTTTTGATCATGCAATAGTGATTGGGGAACAAGAAGGAGGTCTATACAAATTGAAGGGCCAACCAGAACAAGATTTGATTCATGACTAAGTAGAACCAAATGAACTTTGGAATAGACGGATTTCACATGTGCATTACAAAGCACTACCACTTGCAAGCAAATCTATTGAAGGTCTTCTAGAAATGCAAACAAAACATGATGGTGTTTGAAAAGGATGTGCAAAAGGAAATAACACAAAGAAGACATTTTCAAGTAGTGAGAGCAAGGCAAAAGGAATCTTGGAAATCATCCACTCCGATGTATGCAGTCCGATGTCATCCAGTTCATTAAGTGGGTATGTATACTATGTTTCTTTCGTTGATTATTTTTCTAGGAAGACATGGATATACTTTATGAAGAACAAAGATGAATTATTCAACAAGTTCAAAGAATTCAAAGCCTTGATCGAGAACCACACAGAAAAGAATATCAATATTTTTCGATCAGATAATGGTGGAGAATTCACATCGAATGAATTCAAAGACTTATGCAAATATTCAGGGATTAAGAGGGAGTTAACCACTCCATATAATCCACAACAGAATGGAGTTGCAGAAAGGAAGAATAGAACGATCATGGAAGATGCAAGGGCCATGCTTCATGATCAATATCTTCCCATGCATCTATGAGCAGAAGTTGCAAGAACAATGGTGTATGTATAGAAACATACTCCACACAGAGTACTCGAGAATAAGACACCTGAAGAAGTATTTTTCGACAAGAAACCAGAAGTTAGCCATCACAGAATATTTGGCTATCCAGTGTACATATAGATTCAGAAAGAAAAGAGGAAAAAGTTAGATCCTTCAGGAAGGAAAGGTATATTTGTGGGATACTCTGAAAGCTCGAAGGATTATTGTTGATTCAATTAAGGATCACCTCGTACCATAGGTGTCCTCCCTAAAGACACCTAAATCTATGTTTGATGCCCTAACCAAGCTATGTTTGATGCCCTAACCAAACTGTTTGAAGGGAAGAACATAAATCGGAAGATGACTCTGAGAAACCAACTGAAGAATTTAAAGATACAGAATGCAGAGACCATCTAGTCTTACTTTACAAGGGTCTCTCAGATCAAGGAACAACTGGAAGCAATAGATGAATAAGTGGAGAATTCAGAGATTGTGATGACCACCTTGAATGGTCTACCTAGGGATTACATAATATAATTCCCAGGATTCAAGAAGATTGAAATCAACAGGGATGTGAAATTTGACGAAGACTCAGCTTACAACAAATATAGAAAGAGATTTACTGAAGAACCTAAAGAAATAGAAGCACCCATAATTCATGACATAACCATGAACGAAGAATATCAAGAAGAATATCAAGAAATAGAAGAACCTCAAGAACCGATAGATCCACCTCAGGAGAAGAATCCTCACAAGAAGAAACCTACTTGGGTATGAGAAGCTATCCAAGGTGCAGAAAGATATGGGGCTCTAGAAGAATCACACAGAGAAAGGAAAATAACCAGGTCTTGTTCCAGTTATATAGCCTTATTATGTGATTTCATTGATAAAGAACCTTCCAACTATGAAGAAGCGATAGAAAAGAAAGAATGGAAGGATGCTATGATCGAAGAGTACCAATCTATCATGAAGAATGATATTTGGGATGTTGTCCCAACACCTAAGGGGAAGTCCGTAGTGACTTCCATATGGATCTACAAGATCAAGCATGCTGCAGATGGAAGCATAGAAAAATATAAAGAAAGATTCATGGCTCGTGGCTTCTCCCAGAAAGAAGGAATATATTATGAAGAAAATTTTTCACCTGTAGCTAGATACACTTCCATTAGATTAGTACTTGCTCTAGCTACAGTGATGAAATTGAAGATACACCAGATAGATGTCAAGATTGCTTTCTTGAATGTTGTAGTAGAAGAGGAAGTGTATGTGGAGCAGCCACTCGGTTTTGAGACACATGACAGGGAGTCTCATGTGTGTAAATTGAAGAAATCCCTAAATGGTTTGAAACAGGCACCTAGGACATGGTACAACAGAATTGACAACTTTCTATCCAGTTTGGGATTTACCAAGAGTAAAGCAGATTCCAACCTTTACTACAAGGTTGAAGATGGCAACCTAGTGATGCTTCTACTATATGTGGATGATTTGTTTGTAATAGGTATGGATGGGTTGATTACTGATATGAAGAGAAAGCTTGCTGTCAAGTTTGAAATGAAGGAATTGGGTATTATGCATTATTTTCTAGGCATGGAGGTGTGGCAGAATGCAGATGGAATCTTCCTCGGACAAGGGAAATATGCAGTAGATATCCTGAAGAGATTTGGGATGATGGAATACAAGGCCTTAACCACACCTATGGCATCAAACCTAAATCTATTGAGTGATGCTTCATCTGATTCGGTTGATGCCATGATGTATCATCAGATGATTGGGTCCTTGATGTACCTGATGAATATGAGACTAGATATTTTCTTTGCTGTGAACACCTTGAGCTAGTTCCTGACAGATCCGAGACATGTTCACTTGATTACTGCAAAGCATACTCTGAGATACCTGAATGGTACAGTTGATTATGGGCTCAAGTATAAGGCTAATCAAAAGATTAACCTGGAGGGTTATGTTGATTCAAATTGGGCAGGCAGTGCCATCGATAGGAAGAGCACTTTAGGGTCCTGCTTCAATACGAGATCAAGTGTGATCTCTTGGTTTAGCAGGAAGCAATCATGTATGGCACTGAGTACAGTTGAAGCAGAGTATGTCGCAGCTTGTTCAGATAGTTGTGAGGAAGTATGGCTAAGGAAACTATTGTCTAAATTATTTGATCTCCACTTAGATGCTACTTGTATATATTGCGACAACTAGAGTTGTGTGAAGTTGTCGTAGAACCCAGTGTTCCAGGACAACTTGAAGCATATCAAGACCAAGTATCACTATATCAGGGATATGGTGCAGAGAGGAGCAGTGAAGCTCCATTATGTTGCAACAAACAAACAGATAGCTGATGTGTTGAATAAACCATTGGCTAGGGTAAATTTTGAGTACTTCAGGGAGAAGCTTGGTGTTATCCAGATCGAGATTCCTCCAAAGAGGAAGTGATGTGTCCATACTGAGCCCTTCTGACATGGTGAAAGGATTGGTTCCTTCCATGGTTAGATGTAAGTGATTTACCTTTCTGACAGGGTGAGAGGATTGGTTCCTTCTATGGTTAGATGTAAGTGTTGTGCCCTTTCGAAATGGTGAGAGGATTGGTTCCTTCCATGGTCGGATGTAAGCGCTATGATATGGTGAGAGGATTGGTTCCTTCCATTGTCAAATGTATGGGTAGATCCCACATCCAGCATGAAAAAGGGCTGGCTCTGTGAAGACACATCTAGTATGAAAAAGGACTAGCTCTATGTAGATCCCACATCCAGCATGAAAAAGGGTTGGCTCTGTGAAGACACTTATAGTATGAAAAAGGACTAGCTCTGTGTAGATCCCACACCCAGCATGAAAAAGGGTTGGCTCTGTGAAGACATATCTAGTATTAAAAATGACTAGCTCTATGTAGATCCCACATCCAGCATGAAAAAGGGTTGGCTCTGTGAAGACACATCTAGTATCAAAAGGGACTATCTCTGTATAGATCCCACATATAGTATGAAAAAGGACTAGCTCTGTGAAGACTCATCCAGTATGAAAAAGGACTGGCTATGTAAAGATCCCACATCTAGTATGAAAAAGGAATAGCTCTGTGAAGACTCATCTAGTATGAAAAAGTACTGGTTCTATGTAGATGCCACATCTAGTATGAAAAAGGACTAGCTCTATGATGATACATCCAGTATGAAAAAGGACTGGCTCTGTAGATGTACATCCAGCATGAAAAATGGCTGGCTCTGTAGAACTTCCTATGATAAGAAGAATCAAGAGATAGAACCCATGATGATGACCCAGTGATGATCTAGATCGAGTGATGATGATCCAGATCTAGTGATGATGATCCAGCAGAGATGATCCACTAGTGATGATCCATGTCGAGTGATGATCCAGATCAAGATGAAGATAACTTGAATATGCAGATGAATTGAAGATGAAGATGGCTTGAAGATGAAGATGACGAGAACTCATTGGTGATCCAGATGATATAGAGAAGAAGACCTGTGCTAATAAATTGTGTCGAGAGAATATATTCCTAGTTAAGAGGGAGTGTTGATGTATTTGTAACTTCGGAATGTATTCACTTGTATATCTTATGTCTTGTACCCCGATGTTTATTCCAGGAAGTATCTATAATGTATTTGAGTCACGTCATTGCTCAATATTCCTATCGGTAGATTCAATAATGTAAACAAGTCATGTCAAGTCATTGTGGGTAACCCTCCTATTGTTCAAGGGTTAAAGTCCCCGCAGATCTAGGGCCCTAGGGTTATTATACTCTCCTAGAGAAGTCATCCCTAGTGAGCTATTGTAAAGTCAGGAATTAGTATAAATAGAGAGTGATCCTCTTTATTTATCACACACTCACTCACACTCAGTTGTAGTGCATAGATGAGAGAGAAGAAGTTGTTGGGGCTAGAAAGAAAGAGGCTACTACTTTTGGGAGATCATCTTACTATTTTGGGTTTTTACTTTTGGTGGTGATTCTATCTCTGAGGAAGTTGCGGGGTTTTCTCCATTTATGGTTTCCATGAGGAAAAACATTGTGTTCATTGTCTCTTGTGTTTGATTGTTGTGCTTGTTATTCTCTCAGTTAAAGATCCTAGTTACTGCTAGCTTAAATGATAAAAATCTAACATCAATCTGGTGTGATTAGTCATTTTTAAATGAGAACCTCAACTATAAATAGAAAAAGATTAGATCTTACTGATTTGAGGTGTTCATCCTGGTTTCGGAGCTGGCTGATCTAGGGTTTGTCAGAGAAAGCCTAATTTTCAAAACTTGCAATATTTTAGATATTATGGGATAGAAGGATAGACCTCTTCAAGGTGAGCTGTCCAATGTGCTCCTTTTCTGAAAATAGTGGAGGGAAGCTCCTAGAACAGGAAGCCCTTGTTTACCAATTTTTTCTGTAGAAATGGCTGATAATGTTTCTGCGGTATCTTCGAACGTAATACTCCTATGTGTCTAAAATTTTGTATGGAGGTAACCTCATCTATCCTCTTTCCAACAACAAAGGTTTTACCAGAATTGGTTTCACCAATTGGGACTTATGAGAGGTTTTCTAAGGTGACTTATTTGAGGATTGTTCAGCATAGCGAACTTGTACGGACTTCCACGTGTCCTTGTTTCGTCATCAGGGTTTGAAACTTTTACCACATGAAGTAAATTCTGTGCCCTATCTGGAAAATCTTGCAAAATTTCATTTGGATATTTGTATCCCACGATATAGAAATTATCCCTAGGTGTCATGTTTAGGGATGAATCCTGGAATAGGCTAGAACTCTAATTTGGAGGAAACATATCTCCCAGAATATAGCGAATATGAGGATGAAATTTTTACACATTGTACATCAAAATTTATCTTTGGCTTGTGAAAATATTATCCCCTGAGACTTCTTCAATCCTGAGATATAGTGAATGTACCAAAACTACCTGTTTTAGTATTTTAGGGTTTTTCAGGCCCGGGGTCAAACTAGGGTTTGACTTTCCTGGATATTTACCCAACCAAAATTTTTGACCTTGGTCTCTAAACTTTGATTTTAACAAGGATAGAAATCCTATGCTGGGCTCACTAAAAAATTCCTCTTCTATGAAAATCCCTAATTTCCCACAGCAAAACCTAAAACTTCCCAGAATCAAATTCTGCTATGATAGAAAGATGTGCCCTTCAATGGAGAGTTAGGCTAGCATCATTTTGCTGGTGGAATTTGGAGAGAGACACAAAAAGTAAGAATCCATAGATTCTATAGCTATATAGTGTCTTGTTCTTAGGTTAGCTCTGATACCATGTTAGATTTTTATCATTTAAGCAATATGATCTTAGGATCTTATCTGAGAGAATAGCATGCACAAAAATAATCACAAGAGACAAGAGACACAAATAATTTTCCTCGAGGAAACCATAAAGGAGAAAACCTTGCAACTTCCTCAGAGATAGAATGAGCACCAGTAGCAAAATTAAAACCCGAGAACATAAAGATGATCTTCGACCACTGATCTCTCTCACTTGTTCTAGAAATTCCTCTCACTCATGCACCCCAGTTGAGTGAGTGTGTATTGTGTATAAAGGAGGAGAGCCTCACTTCTATTTATATTCGTTCGTTCACTTTATTCACTCCAACAAGTTGTCCTAAATTAACAATTACTTACCAGGGATGAATTCTCTAGGAGACTCTAATAACCCTAGTGCCCCACAACTATGGGTACTTTACCCCCCTGAACAACAAGGAGGGTTAAAATCAACTCAATTGTGGGGACTATTGCCTTGACTTACAATGGAGGGTTAACCTCATTGACTTTACATGACTTTATTATAATGAATCTCTCGATAGGAACATTGGGGTACAATGAAATACAAATGATTCTCCCAATAGGAACATCGGGGTACAATATAAGATATACAAGTGAATAAATTCCGAAGTTACAAATACATCAACACACAAAACTGCAGGAATATTCAAATCCCATTCATCGTAGTTCCCATTACATACCTTTGTAAGTGCATGCTCCAACACCTTGTTGAATGACTCCACTGTCCCATTCGCTTATGGATGATATGGGTTACTCTTATTATGCTCTATCTGAAGTTCTTTCATCAGTGCACTAACTGTGCGATTGATGAATTGACTCCCCTAGTCGCTCATCGGTATCCTTGGGAACCCCAATCGAGTAAAAATTTTGTCGAACAAGAACCTCATTGCAGTCACAGTGGTGAAATATACAATAGGTGCAACCTCCACCCATCTTGTCAAATAGTATGTTGTTGTAATGATGTACCGCACACCAGTTCTCTTCTTGATTGGGTTGATTGGTCCCACAAAGTCCACAACCCATTTTTCAAATGGATGCAATGTGACTTGGGGTACCAATGTTATCTCATCCATCCTTGATGGTTTTATAGTTCTTTCATAGACATTGCAAGTCTGCACATATTCTGTCACGTCATCATGTAGAGTGGTCGACCAAATCCCTGTGCGAAGATCCTTCCTAGCAGTATCTTGTCCTCTATAATGTCCACCAGAAACTCTTGCATTTGCCTCTTCCAATATATTCCCTTGTTCATTTGGTAGGACACATCATTGTAAAACTTCATTTGGTCCTAGTTTATAGATTTTTCTAGCGATCAGCTGGAAATCCGTGGCCTTAACCACCAACTGCTTCTTCTGATTTCTATTAAGCTCTTATGGTGTTGTTCTTGTTGCTAGAATATGAACTTTGTGCTCATAGTACTAATTAGCCATGTCAAATATGAATAGTTATGAATCTAGAAATGTGTCTTCAATGTTTGTTGGTTCCTCACCTGTCTCAATCCAGGATAAGTGATCTGGGCCCGTATTCAAGTGACCTAGCTTCACAATTATATCGAAATAAAATTCCTAAAAAAGAAGTAACCAACGGCATATCTTCTCCACCAACATAGGCTTATTGCCCAGATATTTCAATGCAGAATGGTCTGTGAACATATTAAAATGACCACCCAATAGGTAATGGCAAAAATTCTGTAGCACATATACCATCACCAGACCTTCCCTCTCTATGGTAGTATAATTCTTCTCTGTGGATGATAGCTTTTAAATAGCGAAAGCGATCAGGTGATCCAAATATCCCTCCCCTGGTTGTGCCAACACCAGTCCCAGTACAACTGATGATGTATCCACATGGGCATGGAACTCCTTACTCAAATTAGGAAAAACTAATATTGGTGCAGATGCCATCTTCGCCTTTAGTGTCTCAAAACTGCATTGACAATTCGGACTCCATACAAGACTACATCCTTCTTCAGTAACTGCTCCATAGGACCTATGATTGCATCATAACCACAAATGAACTTGTGATAGTATCACGTATGTCCTAGTGTTTCTTTCAATTGCTTCACAATTGTCAGTGGTGGTAAGATCAAAATCATCGCAATCTTTGCAGGATCCACCAACAATCCTTACTTGCAAACAATGTGTCCCAACAACATCCCAAATGGTGCACATAAAATACACTTCTTCGAGTTCAGCGCAATGTGATGCTGTCGACATCGCTCCAACATTAGTCGTAGGTTTTCCAAATGATCTCTGATCAATCCATATACTATCTAGTAATCCATGTAAAATTGCAAAAAAATCTAAATAAAATCCTTGAATGCAGTGAAAACAACCCTAGAAAATATCATAGGCGCATTCTTCAGCCCAAACAACATCACAGGGTACTGAAAACAACCCAATTCAGTAAAAAATGTTGTAAATAAGAAGGAGCTACGTTGGGTGATTTCGTAAATCTCTATGTTTCGAACCCTACTCTGGGTTTATCATCAAGAGAGCGATCCTCTTTTGTGATCCTAATCTAGTGATAGCCAGAAAATCCATTCGTGAAAGAATACATTTATTGACCTCCTCCTCCTTCTAGCGCCTCATTAATGAAAGGTGTCCGAAATGTATCATGCATACATGCATCATTCAATTTTCTTAGGTTGATACAAATCTAGACCTCACCTGTCTTCTTATCTTGTACCACCATATGAATGATCCATTCTGATTCTTCAACCAACTCAATTATTCCAGCATCTAGCATCCTGTCAAGATTAGCTTTGACCCTCTCCTTGTATCGCAAATTCAAGTGATACGGTTGCTACCTTAGTGGTTTTGGATCAAGATTCAATGGAATATTTATCTCTCCTAAATATCCCAGTATTCCCTTCATCTAAGAAAAATTCATAGGAAATAAATATTGGAATTCATGCAACATATCCGTGATATTTGCCATGGTCTCTTCGTCCCAATAGTCCCCAATATTCACAAACTTTGGATTATCCTCCGTTCCAATGTTGACCTTCCTAATTTTTAATGGTTGATTCATTGGATCCATTGGTACATTAGGTAATACAACATCTAGACTCCCTTATGTCTCTGGAATATTGATATTCCATAGATCATCACCATCCTTAGGTCCTACAGTCACATTATAAAATTCCATCATCAACTGCATCGGACATTGCGTACGTGGATCCACCGGATATGCAACCAGTACTACCTTCAGAACAACATCTTGGATAAGCTGCAACCCATTGTGAACATATGGGTTGGTATCCATGAAACTGAAGGTATGAGTAAAACAAACCGTCAACTCTTCCCAAGTAGTAATCTCTCTATGCAACTTAGCTAATATATACCATGATCATGGAATCTCATCCAATGTGTGGATAAAGGAATGGACCCATTCATCCTTTGGTATCAATTCCCACAAGGTCTGACACTCAATCAGATGATCACCAGGATTATTTCTCCTATTGTACCTTCCAATGTGGTACTCTTTTGCATTACCAAAGTGAAATGTGATCAATATTCGACACTGCGACTAGCTAGTGATCGAATTCTTATGGGTTTCCCACCAACACACTGGAGTAGCCTTTAGTGCTTCATCCAATGCTAGCAACCTGTTGGAATATAATCCATCAGGATTATACATTATTGTAAATATTAGGAATATGAACAGACTCTCAGATGTGTGATCCCAAGAGTCATTGTAGATGTATAAATAAAGGCATTATATGGAGAAATAATAACGATTCGGGAGTTATTCCACCTGACAGTGGTATCAGCGCTCCATAACTTCTGGTTGCATTTCAGTACTAACATTCTTCCTGCCAGACCTCCATTCTACTCTTTGTCAATTCATTTCAGTCATAGCATCCTGAATGCTTGCCAGTCCATTGCCAAACTACTCTCTGCTCAGGGTTGAATGTTCTAGACATTCTGCACGCACTCAGAATCATTATCATTTTGCTGCCCACCTACTTGTTCCTCATTAGTCTGCATCCAAGCGTTTCTCTTCCAAACTACGTGCATTCATTGTATGTGTTATAGTCATAGACCCGAGTTGAGGAATAACTAGCAGCTAAGGTATGAAACAATCCATTGGATGATATGTTATTAATTATTTCCTCGAACCTCCGCACATTTTTTATTGTTCTTTGCCAAAAAATTGAAGTGCTCAAAACACTGTTATACCTAACCCTAATTCCTAGTTGCACTCTCTCTTCTTACCATTCAATTTTTACCCATCGCGTCTCCACGCAGAGCTTCACAATAGTAATAGTATTGTGTATTTTGAGTGTAAGCTGCTTTCCATGGGTGGACAACAACCTACATCTTCTATTATTCCTGTAACTCTCAAAGTTTATGACAGTCTCCCATTAAAACTTTCTTTGTGAATGCGTTCTCTCATAGAGATCTAAGGGATTGTAGCAGTGAAATATTGGTGAAGCCCATGGAGTCCATATATATCTCTCCCAGGTGCATGGGAACTTCCCAAATTGTAATCTAATTCTGATATCTCTTGTGAAAACTACGAAAAGGCTGTTGCAATTTGAGGCTCTCAATATATTGTTGCTTGGAGACTGAAGGTTATGCACAAAAGATCATTCTCTTGCTACTATGAGAGGTTGATACTGAAGCTATGATGACTCTTGATGTTGTGATTTCTTTGAAGAATTATAACTGAAGATTGCTGGTGGAAAATCTATCGTTGAAGATTCACGTTGTGGAGGAGCTGTTGAGTGAAGAGTTTCTTTTCTGCGAATTGAAGTTGCGTATCAGACCTTCAAGGACCATGAAAGTTGATGTTGCTACGATCGTTTTGGAGAATGTAGATTCACATCATCATACAATTGTGTGAAGTGTGACTACGTTGGTTGAAGCTATCCTGCTGTTGCGATTCCAGTGAAGACTAGTGACAGAAGATTCATGCCTTTATGAAACTATATGAAGCTTGAAGACATTGTGAAGACTCAGTGCATGGAGGTAAAATATTGACGCTCTAATTATTTCTAACTGTTGGACTGCACAAAACCTAATTTGTGACCTAATTTTTTGTGTTGGAGATTGAGTGGGAATTCTGCAAATATTTTCGATGTGTATGAAGTATGTATGATGCGGCTTGTTGTCTGAGTTATGATTGAGGTGTATTTGAAGTTTTGTTTTGAACCTGAGGCTGTGACCATACTTGTCGTATAAAAAGATTAGTGTTGTGACTTCCTTGTCCACATTGCTAGTGTTAATCACATTGAAGATAGAAGAGACATTGATATTGTTGTAAAGCTTGAGGAAGGTGGCAGAGACTTAGACCTGCACCTTTACTCTTTCTTCTTTTTATCCTATTGTTTTAGTTGCAAGATTCAATCACAGAAGATGCAATCTATAGCATCTATAGTTGGTGCCACTCTCACTAGAAAAGACACTTATCAGAGAGGCAGAGGTAGAGGAGGCAGAAACAACTCCAGCAAAAGATCATATTTGAAGTGCAAGCGTTGTGGAAATATTGGACACATAGCAGATCAGTGTTGGTCTTCGTGGGACTCCATCAAAGACAAACATAACCAGAAGAAAGATGACAATAAGAACCAAGATGCTAGTAAATCTTCATATTCTACTCATTGTACTGTTGCACATTGTAATCTTGGTATTAATGAAATGACTTCACTTTCATCTTACATATATTGTTGGCTACTTGATACTAGTGCAACATCACACATGACTTTAAGAAAAGACTGTTTTGAAGAACTTAATGAAACAATAAATGGCATAGTTTACTTTGCAGATAAGTCAAGTCTTAAACCAAAGGGAATGGGCACCATTCGGCTAAAGATGCCTGTATTCCCTGATTTCTTGTTGAAGAATGTTCTTTATCTTCCAGAGTTGCAGAGAAGCCTATTGTCCTTGGTGTAGATTCGACATCAAGGCCATTCCATCCACATGTTTGATGGAATCATAGAAATAAGAAAGTCCTCTGACAACCAAGTCATCATGACTAGATACGAAGATGGGAAGCTGCTGAAGCTAAAGGGTTCATCTGCAAGGGTTCAGAACTATGCCTACCTCTCTCAGCATGGAGAAGGTAATTTGTCATCAAGTTTATTGCGGCATGCAAGATTTGGTCATCTGAATTATAACAATCTTCATTTGTTGAGAAAGAATGGTGTATTTGGTTTTCCCACCATTCCCAAAGAGAAGAGAAAATGTGATGCATGTATATTAGGGAAACACAGTAAGCTGCCATTCCATGAATATAATTTCAGAGCAAGTAGGAAATTAGAATTAGTGCATTCTGATTTATGTGGCCCAATGCCAACTCCTTCTGCCAATGGGAATAAGTATTTTATGACCTTTGTTGATGACTACTCAAGAATGTGCTGGATTTACTCATTAAAGACAAAATCAGAAGCATTTCAAACATTCAAGGACTTTCATGCATTGATATAAAAACAAGCACAATCTAAAATTGGTACACTTCGCACTGACAATGGGAAATAATACACTTCAAATGCCTTTGAAGATTATCTTTGCCAACATGGAATTGCACATCAGACTACAGTTCCCTACAATCCTCAACAAAACAGTGTAGCAGAAAGAATGAACAGAACCATAATGAATATGGTACACTCAATGATGTTTTTTAAGAATGTAAAACTAATGTTTTGGGGTGATGTAGTGAAATGTGCAGCCTATTTGAGAAACAGAAGTCCCTCAAATGCTCTTGATAACAAGACTCCACATGACATGTGGTTTGGCCATCTCCCTTCAGTCAGGCATCTCATATTTTTTGGTTCCACCTGTTATGCCTTGATTCCAAAGGAGCAAAGAAACAATCTTGGTGCTCGAAGCAGAAAATGCATTTTCCTGGGGTATGAAGAAAACTCCAAGGCATACCGTCTGTATGATGAGGTAAACAAGAAGTTTGTTATTTCCAGA
>LPNX011046843.1:44978-68780 GCA_001517045.1 Pseudotsuga menziesii
GAAGAATCTTCTACTCGAGTTGATTGGAAAGAAGCTATGCAGAATGAGTATGATGCACTCATGAAGAATGGAACTTGGAAGCTGGTTGACCCTCCAGTTGGAACCAAACCAATTGGCTGCAAGTGGGTGTACAAGAACAAATACAGATCAGATGGCTCACTTGACAAGCACAAAGCGAGGCTTGTAGCAAAAGGCTATGTACAAAAGGAAGTAATTGACTATGAAGAAATGTTTTCTCCTACAGCAAAATGGGCTACCATCCGTACCTTACTCTCTTTAGCTGCTCAGAATGGGTGGAAAGTTCATCATATGGATGTGAAGACTTCTTTATTGAATGGAGACTTGAAAGAGAATGTCTTCATGTCTTAGCCAAAAGGATTTGTTGTGAAATGAAAAGAACAAAAGGTATGCAAGCTTGTCAAATCCTTGTATGTCCTAAAACAAGCGCCTCGCGCATGGTATGAAAAAATAACCAAGCATCTTTTGAAGTTAAATTTCGAACATTTTGATCTTGATGATGCAACACTGTTTATAAAGAAAGTTGGAAGATCTGTTGTGTATCTTGTGGTGTACGTAGATGATCTTTTGATGACAAGGAACAATGAGAGCTATATAGCATCCATAAAGAAAGATTTGAAAAAGATCTTTGAAATGACAGATATGGGACATCTCCACTATTACTTAGGAATTGAAGTCACTCAACATCCTAAGTACATATTCCTATCTCATAAAAAATATGTTGGAGAACTACTAGACAAATTTTGCATGACAGAATGCAACCCTATCTCTACTCCAATGGAACAGAAAATGAAGCTCACATCAAGCGAAGGAAAATAATTTGAAGATGTGACCAAGTATCGACAACTTGTAGGAAGACTTATCTACCTGAAAACAACTAGACTAGATATTTCTTATGTTGTTGGCATACTTTCAAGGTTCATGCATAAACCTTGTGAAGGACATTGGTCAGCTGCAAAAAGAGTTCTAAGATAATTGAAGGGGACTCAAGACATTGGACTCAAGTACTCTAAGGTGGATGACTTCAAACTTATTGGGTACTTAGACTCATATTTTGATGGAAATAAGGAGATAGGAGTGTCAAATTATGGATACACTATGAGTCTTGGATCAGCAGCTATCTCATGGAGATCATGCAAACAGTCAGTTCCGGCAGATTCAACAACAGAAGCAGAATATGTGGCTGCAGCTAAAGCAACGAAAGAAATAGTATGGCTTAGGAAGATACTTGAAGATTTGCAAGAAAAACAAGAGAACTCCACTCCATTATTGATCGATAATACTTCTGCAATCAAGCTGGCTAAGAATCCCAGATTCCATGATCGAACCAAACACATCAACACAAAGTATCATTTGATTCGACATCATGTAGAGGCCAAGACCGTCCATATTCGACATTGTTCCACAAATGATCAAGTTGCAGACATCTTCACCAAAGCGCTTGGACGAGAAAAGTTTGAAAGATTCAGAAACATGCTCGGACTTACTAACACCCCTTCAGATTAAGGGGGGATTGTTGGAATATAATCCGTCGGGATTATATGTTATTGTAAATATTAGGAATATGAAGAGACTCTTGGATGTGTGATCCCAAGAGTCATTGTAGATGTATAAATAAAGGCATTCTATGGAGAAATAATAATGATTCAGGAGTTATTCCACCTAACACAACCGTTGTGGTTCTGACACCTTGTCTTAAAATTCAGTGAGAAACTCATACAGCTTAGGTAGTCCTTCATATATCCGTAAATCAACAATATTAGTAGCAAGTCGACACAACGACTGCATGATCAAGCCACACATCCTTAGTGACACCTCGTGCATGCGATTCTGCCAATTCTCTAGCGCATCATCAGTGTCTGAATACATAGAGCTAGATCTATGCCAACCGACCTCACCATCAACTCTCAGATGGATTTAATCCTATGAGATTTTATATGCATGATCCCATCCCTTTGTAGCTACATCCCTTAGTAGCTCAACATACATTCACCCTTAGTTGGATCCATCAGAGCGATGACCGTAATGTCACGATTCTCAAAATTCTTAACATGCTTCTTAAAGTTGATCACCCAAACTATCATTGGCCCATCCAATTCCTAATGACACGGGATAGGATCCTCCACCATCAACAACATTAATGACATAAAAATCCACATAAATTTTATCCCCTTCGACGTCCATGGTAAGGTGCAAAACTCGCCCAATTAGCATTACCCTAGACTAGTTAGCGAGTCACAGCTGTACAGGGAACCAAGCCAACTTTGGGATCCCCATATTTTGCAATGTCTTCCTTGTCAAAATATTGACGTTTGATCCTAGATCAAAGATGACTGAATCTACCTCATAGTGCCCAATCTAAATATTCATGCACATCTCTTTTCTTGTATTTTTTTTATGTAAAGAGTTCACCACAAACTCTTTCTATCCTTTGGTAGATCGATGCAATAGACTCTCAATCTCGGAAAGAGCATCAATATCTCTCTCCAACAAAATACAACTTTCAAGGAAATGCTGCAAGGTACCATCCTATCGCGATGGTCATGCTACTGAAGTGGAATAAAAAGAGGTTGGCATCTCATAGATAGGAAACTTACCAGGATTTCTTCCTATCACGTCATGCACTTCAAAAAGTGTCTATTTCAGTGTCGACATCAAATTTCACCTTCTTCTTCACATCCAATCGAATTTGTGGACATGGGCTATCATCTCCCGTCATCGCTCCTCCATGTGTAATGACAACAACATCAACATCTTGCATTCTTGGTTCTGTTGAAATCGTCGCAATAGTCGGTCTCCGATTCTGGTTCATCGATGGATTCACAAGTTGATTTACATTCTGACTCATGTTCTAGTTCTGTTTCTGAAGCTGATTCTAGTTCTGCAATTGATTCTAATTCTACAATTGATTTTGATTATGGTTATGCAACTGAGGCACATTCCCCTCCTGCCACTTTGTGATCAGCTATGGAAAATTCTCAATAGTGTGATTGACAATGATACAATATGTACATTGCACTTGAAACTATGATAAATCTCTCTGATAATGTCCCAATACATAACAATTGTAACATTTCACTGGTCTATGACCTTGTCCTCCTCCTCCACCAAAGCCTCCACCTCGTCTTCCTCGGAATCCTCCTTTCTATTGATATTGTGGTTTATTGAATTGTTGTTGCAGGGGATTCAGCTGCTATTGAAGATACTGTTGTGGTTTAACATGTTAGAATAATCAACCCATAGTTAGATACCTCAGACATTAATTAATCCATTTTTTGTCTTATTTTCCTAGTTTCCATATTCCACCTTATGCAAGTTGTCCTCCACATGTCCAAAGTGGTCAAAATTGCTAAATTTGAGTCATGGAGTGCTTGGGAAACCACTTGGAATCAAATATGCTTTATTCCTGGCCTTCCTAGCACATGTCTACTTTTTCTGCTTTATTGCCTGTTTTTGTTGAGTTTTAAGGCAATTGGGAAAGTTTGACTAGGTGAAGTTAACTTGTTTTTTGTCCTCATCATCCTCCACTCTTTTCTCCTAATAAAAGCATGTATGAGTTGTCCTTCCATCATCTATTAGCTTTCCTAATTGATTTTTCCAATTCGTGAGCTCCTAGACAGATTTGGAAACTGCTTTATGCACCTATGGGGGATTTGCTTAGATTTAGTAAGCCTGCTTTTCACCAAATTCGAATGGAATCCTTATGAATTCAAATATATCATGTAATTATTTATTTTGGTAGCCTATGAATTCACAGGGTTGGCTATTGTACACTTATTCAATACAGATTAGTGTTCTGCTCCATATTCAGTCTCCTTTGTGTGTAATTTGCATGTGTAATTGGCAATTTTTGTGAGTGTAATTGTTCTAACACCTGGGTTCAATTTCCACATGGTATTAGAGCCTTTGTAGATTTATTTCTCTCCTTCCAATTTGTTATTGCAGGTTTGACATCATTGACTGGGAGCATTCTGCTGATTGAAGGGACAATTTCTGAGCTATGGATCAATCTCAGAAGATCATCTTGACTCCATTTAACTTCTTTGAATGGAAAGAAGAGATGGAGATATTGTTGAGAGTGAAATGCCTCTGCATATTGACTATGGAAATAGAAGCAAATCCCAATGCAGCTGTAGAGAAAATTAAATGGCACAACAGGAGGGATGAGGCCTACGGTCTCCTGTGTCTGAGCATATCCAGAGACCTCCTTTTCCATCTTGATGGATTAACATCACCAAATGAAGTATTGGAGAATCTTTTTGAGATTTTTGGTAAGATGGATGAGATGAGGGGACATCAAATTGAAAATGAATTGATCTCCCTGAGTCCAAATAGCTTTGAATCCCTACAACTCTACTTTTCTAAGTTCAAAGCCCTTGTTTTGTAGCTAAAACAGTGTGGGATCAAAAAGAAGGAGGAGCAACTGGTTTTGGCCATACTCTTGAAGCTTGGCCCTGACTATTCAGTGTTTGTCTCGACCTTCCATGCCACAAATTTGACAGCTCGAGCCTGGAAAATGCCTAGCCTTGCATATTTCATGGAATCTCTCACACAAGAACAAGATAAATTGGTGATGATGGGCACCATCAAACCTTCCAAAGAACAAGCTTTGGTTGTTGGATATTTGAGGGTGGATTCAAAAGGCAAGAAGAAAGATAAGAAGCCACCTAAGCAAAAGAGAGACAAGAACAAGTCTCCAGAGGAGCCCCAAAGCTCTAAGAAGAACCCCCAGAAGAAGAAGAACAAAGGAGAAATGAGCAAGTGCGCATACTACAGTAATGGAAATCATCCTGAAAGCTCCTGCATGAAGAAGCAAATTGACATGCTAACCCAAATCTTGGAGAATAATGGTATCTCCCTTCCTGATAGCTCAAAGAAGAGGGAAGGAAGATCAAATTCAGAAGACAAAGAGAGAGTTCATGCATTGGTTGCTGGCACAACAAGCTCACCTAGTTTCATCATTGATTCTGGAGCTTCAAGACATATGGTTTCAACCAAGGAGGAATTCACCTCACTTGACATGTCGAAAGGTCCACCAATAGTACTGGGAGATGACTCTCTCACTGAAAGTTTGGGCAAAGGGAGGATTGATCTTGACCATGGTAAGTTTAGCAATGTATTGTATGTTCCAGGTCTTGCCTCTAACCTCTTATCAATGTATCAGATGACCCACACAGGGTCTCCAAAGAAGGTCATATTCTCCCCTGATGAAGTTGAGATTATAGAGATCTCAAGTGGTAAAGTCATTGCAAAAGGAGTTGCAAATCACACTTCGAAGGTATACATGTTCTCACACTTCCTACCCTACTCAAACCCTTCTGCTCTTCTGATTCATGCTAATGAGGCAAGTAAGCTTTGGCATGAAATATTTTCCCACCTTAACTATAAGTATCTTTATGATCTTAGTGAAAAAGAAATGGTCATAGGGTTACCAAAGATTAAGTTTTCCAAAGGAGTCTGTCAAGGTTGCATCTTAGGAAAACACCCAGAGCATAAATTTGAGAAAGCTAGTCATGAGAGAACCTCTACACCTCTTGAGTTGATCCACAGTGATGTTGCTAGCCCAATTCCTCATATGTCAATGAGTCAGGACAAATATGCATTGACATTCATAGATGACTTTTCCAGGTATTGCTGGGCTTACTTCCTAAAACACAAGTCTGAAGTTTTTGGCCTCTTCAAATTCTTTAAGGCTTTGGTTGAAAACCAGTCTAGGAGGAAACTCAAGGTCCTCAGATCTGAAAATGGTGGTGAGTATGTGAAGTCTGAGTTCATTCAATATTGTGCATATGCAGGTATTCATATGCAGCATTCTATCCCTTACACACCACATCAAAATGGTGTTGCTGAGAGGAAGAACAGATCACTGAAAGAGATGGCAACCTGCATGATGGAGGCTAAGACTTTGCCACCAAATTTTTGGGCTGAAGCTATAAACTATGCAACCTATATCCAGAATAGGGTGCCTCATAAATATCTTGATGGTATGACTCCTTTCAAAGGATGGAGTGGGCACAAACCAAATGTGACCCATTTCAGGATTTTTGGTTCGAGGGCTTGGGATAGAATTCCAACAGAAAAGAGGAAGGCTTTGTAGACCCAAAGCCAAGAGTGTCTATTCATTGGGTACTCTGAATATTGAGAAGGGTACAAGCTGATCAATTTGAGCACAAAAAAATCCTTCATTGAAAGGAGTGTTCAGTTCCAAGAAGAGCCTTTAGCAGCAGTGGAAGTTGGAGAATCCTCTTCACCACCAGAACCATTGAATGTAAGTGAAGAGATAGTTGAGTTTTCTGATTTTGATATGTCTAATAATGATGATTTAATTTCATATCCTAATAGTCCTACAATACCAAAATGGGCAGCAAAGACCATTCATGCAGCTAGAGAACTAGTTGGAAATCCTAATGATCCTAGGAGGACTAGATCTCAGTTTGAGACTGCTTTGTGTATGAAAGACTCTTTGTTTGCAGAGAAATGATATCTTATGGTTGAATCAGACCCACAAACATATGAATATGGAGCACATGATCCAATATGGCAAAGATCCATGAAATAAGAGTTCAGCTCACTCCAGAAGAACAACACTTGGGAGCCGGTTGATCTTCCCCCAGGGAGGAAGCTAGTTCAGTGTAAGTGGGTTTACAAAACCAAATTTGATGCTGATGGTTAAAATTTGAAATATAAGGCAATATTGGTAGCCAAGGGATACTCACAGGTACATGGCATAGACTACAATGATACCTTTGCACCAGTGGCAAAGATGGACTCCATCAGGCTAGCTTTAGCCATTGCAGCTTCGAAGCAATGGGAGGTACATCACATGGATGTGAAGTGTGCTTTCCTAAATGTATATCTTACTAAATATATTTACATGCATCAGCCTCAAGGATTTTCTAATAATCCATCTCTTGCGTGCAGGCTAAAGAAATCATTGTATGGACTTAAGCAAGCCCCCAGGGCTTGGTATGCCAAGATTGATAGCTTTCTTCTATCATTGAATTTTGTTCGATGAAAGTCAGATCCTAATGTCTATTTGAAGCTGATTCATGGTTCATTAATGATTATTGTCTTGTATTTTGATGACCTTCTCATTACAGGAAGCTCAAAGGATGAAATTGCCTCCTTGAAGGATGCAATGAACCATGCATTCTCTATGACTAATTTGGGGTTATTGAGCCAATTCTTGGGGCTCAATATTGCTCAAACCAAACATGGAATCAAAGTACATCATTCCAAGTATGCCTTGGATTTTCTGAACAAGTTCAACATGAAGGATTGCAAGCCAAGCAAGACTCCCTTCCTTTCAGGAGTTAAGCTTGAAGAAGTTGATTCTTCACCTATGGTAAACAATACACTGTATAGGAAACTGATTGGGTGTTTGATGTACCTTACACATAATCGACCTGATATTTATTATGCAGTAAGTGTTCCTTCAAGATACATGGATCAGCCTCATGAGATCCATTGGAAAGTAGCCAAAAGGATCCTTAACTTTGTTCAGGGAACAAGGACTCATGGGATCTTCTACAAAGCTAAATCCGATCTTGATTTGATTGGGTTTACTGACACTGATTGGGCAGGTGAAAACATAGATCGAAAGTCAACATCAGGATATGTGTTCATGCTTGTTGAAGGACCAATCAGCTGGTCAAGAAAGAAATAGAGTGCCATTGCACTCTCATCTACAGAAGCAGAGTACAGAGGAGTTGTAAATGCAGCAACTCAATATTTATGGTTGCAAGGGTTACTTGGTGAGTGTGGCTTCGAATTAGAATACTCAACTACTATCTATTGTGATAATCAGAGTACCATTCAAATCTGCAATGATCCAGTTCAGAGAGAGAGAACCAAACACATTGAGATCCATATGCACTACATCAGACAACTTTTGCATGATGGCATCATTCACCTACTCTTCTGTTCATCTTCAGAACAAGTAGCAGATATCTTCACCAAAGTTTTTTGTGAGAAGACATTCAGCAATCTCAAATCACTGCTGGGGATTTCTGATCATGCTGTGAAGCATGAGTGATGACAATATTTTCAAATTTTGTTTTACTGTCCATGTTTAAGGGAGGATTTTTCCCACTGGGTTTTTGCCTCTTTCCTTGGTTAAATGGACATGTAGTATGTAAAGGGTGACTAAGCCTTGTTTCTAGGCCCTATAATTTTCTGATATTTTACTCATAAGTCAGGCTTAAGGGGGGGTGTTACAATAATCAACCCATAGTTAGCTACCTTAGACATTAATTAATCCATTTTTTGTCTTATTTGCCTAGTTTCCATATTCCACCTTATGCAAGTTGTCCTCCACATGTCCAAAGTGGTCAAACTTGATAAATTTGAGTCATGGAGTGCTTGGGAAACCACTTGGAATCAAATCTTCTTTATTCCTGGCCTTCCTAGCGCATGTCTACTTTTTCTGCTTTATTGCCTGCTTTTGCTAAGTTTTAAGGAAATTGGGAAAGTTTGACTAGGTGAAGTTAACTTGTTTTTTTTCCTCATCATCCTCCACTCTTTTATCCTAAGAAAAGCATGTATTAGTTGTCCTTCCATCATCTATTAGCTTTCCTAATTGATTTTTCCAATTCGTGAGCTCCTAGACAGATTTGGAAACTGCTTTATGCACCTATGGGGGCTTTGCTTAGATTTAGTAAGCCTGCTTTTGACCAAATTCGAATGGCATCCTTATGCATTCAAATCTCTCATGTAATTATTTATTGTGGTAGCCTATGACTTCACAGGGTTGGCTATTGTACACTTATTCAATACAGATTAGTGTTCTACTCCATATTCAATCTCCTTTGTGTGTAATTTGCATGTGTAATTGGCAATTTTTGTGAGTGTAATTGTTCTAACACCTGGGTTCAATTTCCACAGAACATATTGTGGCTACTGCGATTGTGGCACAAAATGTTGTTGTATTTGTGGTTGTGGTACCAACTATATCTACAGTTGCTGGTGTGGTACGAATTGCGGTTGAGGTGGTGGTTGTACCACCTATAGATGCAATTGTTGTATTGTTCGATGGTATTTTCCATTTACATAGTAAATTTCCTTTGTTCTATCCTGGAGTAGGTGATATGTGCGACAATCCTTATATTCATGCCCAATGTATTGTTCAAATGTACAATATAAGTTCGTCTATTTCATTACCATATTCTGCATATATCCGTAATCTTCATGTTGATGACCAAAAAAATGGAAAATATGACACCATGGAAATGACCACGACTCAATGGGTTCGACATTCCTGACAATAGGTAGTTTTGATAATCCAGACAGTTATCTTTGGTATGTCCATTTTTGCAACATCGAGTACACCAAACCTCCTCACGATGTTATTTTCCCTTTGTAATATCTTGCAATTGGAGTGTCAAGTTCACCAACTACTTCTGGTTCTGATTCATCCCAATCGCATTCTCACCAACTAGAGAAGCTTCCAACTTCATTGCGATCTCTAGAACCTCGCTCTATGTCGCGTTCTTTTACTGCATCAATGGTAGCATGAAATGAGTTAGTAATGCCGCGATAAACCATTCCTTATGATGAATATCACCCATCTCAAAGATGACTTATTCCATTATTGTCTTAAATCTTTGATCAAAATCCCAAATAGTTTCATTGGGATATTGCTTAATATCGTTCAGTTCTCTAATGTATTGTGCTTCCTATTTCGGTTTTTTGAACTCTTCAATTAGTCTTTTTTCTAGCTTCAGCCAATGTTTTCGATGGGGCCCCCATAGGGACTTGTACAAGTTTCATTAACCAATCAAGTGCCGACCTCGAAGGTTCATCGCTAATTGACCTTTCTTAACCTCATTATCAGTAGTTAGTTTGACAGTCCATACCGCTTCACACAAGGACCAATATTGTTTGGGACCATTGATCACATTCTCATGAAACATGAGTAACTTTGCATTGTTGCACGCCATCATGGGCCTTCTTCCTACAGTCGTTGATGTACTATTATTAGAATGCACTTGAAAATTCAGACATGGCATTGTCGAACTTGTATTCCTTCCTAAGTGTGGCGCAGTGCACGAAGGTGTGGGTATTTTTTTCTCTAGGTCGGTCCTTCCTCTGGCTTGGGTGTAGCCTAGTTTTCTCCTTTGTTGTTGTAGGGTATCTTTTCCTTGTATGTTCTTCTTTCATGGCCTCGAATCCCAGTCATAGCAAGAGTCTCTCTCCTGTCCTTTTCCTCTTCTCTTATCGAAACCTTTCTCCTCCTCTCGTAAGACGACTTCCTTCCTCGACCTCCCTCTCAGTACCAGCGTAAATTCCATCCATCGACCTCATATCATTCCATCTGATCCTCATATCTACAATACCTTCAACCTCTGCACACCAGGACTCTACTACTCAAGGTACATCTTCAATTTGCCATTTTCGCAAATAAACATCTTAATGGACAATTGCAAAAGACAACAGAAACCTACCTCTTGGTTCATTGAAGAACTCCCTTTCTGATTTGCTATAGGATTTAGTTGTATCGACCACAAAATTAGTGATATAGCCTTCTAGGATACTATCAATCCAAACTTCAACCACCCTTAATGCTCTATTATCTACTACTTGCAACTACAGGAAGTTAGTTCACCTCCTTGAAAATTAGTCTTACGATATATCAAGCACGCCAACCACTCGTATAGGATGATCAGAAACTCAAAGAAAAAGTACTCATGAGGACTGTAGTGCATATACTCTACCAACCACTGATACGTCGTTAGTCCAAGGTTCTGATTCTCTTTCTCAGCAAACTCCCTTTTCTTTTTGTCAAACCGGTCTCGGATCTCTAGTTTCGTCGGATGCCACAACATGTCCTCCCTCCTCTTCGAACTAAGTTCTTGACAACAGAACCATTTGTTGACACAAACTTAGTCGACATGGGTTTGATCTCTGTCGACACCCAAACCACCGCGATCTCCCTGAGCACCGACCCAGACAAGTTTTACCCCATCCAAAAACACCTGTAGAGCAGATGAAGTCTCACCTGATATGTTCGAGGGAGAGCTGACGAAACCAAGTTTCTAGAATATGGAGGATCCTGTGTCTCTACTTAGTGACTTATCACAAAATTATTCCACAAATATAATCATTCACATTATGCATTAACAGAATTGTACCATCATTTGACAAATCGCAATAAAATAATGATTCATAGAAAAGACATTGATTCACAGACAGATCTAACATTATACCATCATTTAAAGTAGAAAACATATCACATAAATCACAGATCCATGTTGCAAATACACATTACATTCATATTTGGATCGCAGAAAACAAGAAAATAGGAAAACATTAAAAGACACAGTAATTCTGCTTAACCTTCGTCATGTCATATTAACTTCCGTAGCAAAACATAAGTTCTCAAAATATTTCTTCAAGTCGCATACACAGATCAAACAACCATTTTTCTCAAAAACGAGAGACAACCAACCAGAGAGAATTCCCCAAAAATAATCTCAGAGCTAAAAAGATCAAGAAGCAAAGAACTCTTAACATTTACAATTTGACATCTACTTATAGGCTTGTGCCTTTACATCGGTGGTCCACTTAGCCAACTTCCTAACTAATTCTTAAAATAATTTTCAACATAGCGACCAATACCCACAAAATGCGGACCAAAACTACATAAAATAGTCTAAATTCGACTTGCGCATCGTTTTCTACCTTGCGCGGTATCTTTGACCTTACACAACATCTGTGATGCTGTGCAACTAACTTATCCCAAAACCTCTTGCCAACAGGAGAAAACCCAACAAAAATTCCTTTGTATAGACTTCACCCAAGTATAGTGTAAGATCCAAAGAACAAGACTAGACTTATTCCTCTCCTATAGATGGATTGTTTCTTCTCACTATAGTGAAAATTCTTGAGTTTTTTGTGTGTACAAATGAGTGAGGTGGCTCCCCTATTTATACTAACTACTAGAGAAGCATAATAAGTTAACAGGGCCAAATTTTTCACGCAAACAAGGTCGACTTCTCTTGGGAGACTCAAAAATACATTTTAATAATACTTTTGTGGGTACTAATGACCCATCTTACAACAAAGGTTTTACATAAATACTTTACATGACCAATTACATCATTGAAATCCCTAATTACAGGAGCATCATCTCTGAAAGAGGTAATAACAATAATAGTACCAAATAGAATATCTTCTGTAGTTACATTTCTTTAACATCTTTCACCACAACTAGGACATCATCTTCCATCCAATCAAAGAAGGCTTGAAAAAAATCTATTGAACACCTATTTGGACTTGTGCTTTTTACCTTTTGAAAGAAATATACTACCTCCTTTAGTTCTTCCTTTGAGACTTATGCATAAAAGTCTTCATTTCCTTCCCACTCTATGAATCTTGGAAGTAATCTACAAGTTTAATAATTTTAGCAATGTTCAGTATATTCAGAGTTGATAATAGACTGCTGAAGAAATTTAACCCCATCTTTGCTATTTCTTCAAACTTTGTCGATTTTCTCCCATTTGGCTTTGGAATTTTCAATTGTGTTCCTTATTTTTTTCCCTTTTTAGATAGTTTTGAAAGAATTTTGTGTTTTTATGCCTTTCACATTACTGATTTATTTTCTCTTTAATATCCATTGTGCCTTCTCCCATCCTAACATGCTCCTTTTTCTATAATGTAAAGAACTCAATTTGGAATTTTACTAAATCATTGAGGAATTTTGTCTTCCAATTCTATGATATTTTTTTGAGAGGTGTTTTATTTTTTCTTTGACCGACCCAAATTTACCTTTTTAACTCCTTGAAAGCTTGTGTAGAATTTAAACTTAATAGAGCCCTCATTATTTGATATATACCTTCTCCATTTTGACTTCACAATAGTTTTCAACTCATCATCCCTTTATCTAAAACCATCAACTACCTGCTAAAAAATTAAAATTCCATAGAGCCTAAACCTTTATCATTACTTAGAGGCTAACAATATAATGGGGATTATTCTCTAGAGCTTCATGGAATAGAATCATCATGAATATAAGAGACAATTGCATATCCTTTTGTTTGATAATGGGTCCTTTTTCTCTACTCTATATTGAAAATCCTTTTCCCATGACCTTCACCTTTCTTACTGTTGTTCCCCTCATTTCTTGTAGACTTCTCAAGGTTTTCCATGCATGTGAGGGATATCTCTTCACAATTTCTTTATATTATATAGTCATAAATATTTGGATGTACATATTTAATTTCAAATGGATTATTTGTTGGTTCAACTAAATATTTGTGGGATTCACATTATTAATGAATTGGTAAGATTTATGTTGTTCATTATCCTATGTAAACAATGTTATCCTTAATTTGACATCTAGTTTAGTTATTTTTTATTTGGAACCAAACCAAAAAATGTGACTAACCTATGGATTTATTTTGATCAAGCCACTTCCATAGTAAGATTATACATTTCCTTTGTGGTAGATCTATTTAGATATTAAAGTTTAGTGTGTACAGCTATAACCCATCACTTGTAATTCAATACTAATTTATGGTCCAATATGCACCTTGACATCTCTAGAATTCTGTAGATCCACCTCTCAATATCAATATTTGGTCAGGGAGAGTAAGGAGTGGTATATCGATGCCAAATTCTTTCTCACTTACTAAATATGTCAAACTCATTATATAAAATTCTCCTCCATTATCTATTCATAAGATATTCATACATCTACCTTTTTGTCTGAGCACCGACCATATAGAGACTCTAACTTTTAAAGGGCATTTTGATTTTCATGCCCCTTTGAACCACCATTCCTCCTCTTCTAAAAACTCTTCTTCTCTAAAATGCATGAATATGGCCTTGAATTGGCATCAAGATCACCATTAAAGTAACCTTCCAATGAAGACATTCTATTTGAACAAACTAACCATACATATGAAAACATAACAAAAGGAACATAAGACACCATGCTTGTAAGTTCCTTTCAATGAATACATATAAGTTCCATAGAATAAGTTAGAGAAAAATAGAGCCAAATTGACTCCTACATTCTTTGTTATACACAACAAGAATACAAATATTGTGTTATGACATCACATAATTGTTTATGGAAGTATGGCTATTACAAAATAAATTACATTATTTCATGCTACATGACTTGAGACAATAAATGAATTTCCTACAAAAATGTGAGGGGACTTGCAACAATGAACAAATGATTACCTACAATTGCACTCCAGTCACAAAAAATTATAACAGGAGGAAAACATAATAAGGTATGCCCCAAAACATTCTTTTGTTGGGTATGCCCTTCAAGAAAATATAATACATATCATCCAATACCCTGATTTCTATCCATATTCATCTTTCTTTTTCTTGCTAGGCTTTCTCAATTTTGAAGTGTTTGTTGTTTTGAAGTATTTGATGACTTCCTATAGATAATAGTTGCATCAAGGGAATAGATCTGTAATGCTAGAGTAGATATTGTTGATATCTTAACTATTGCTGAGTATCAGGACCAATACCACCATAAATTTCTCAAGCAATTATTGTTGATCATTTGTTCCAAAATTATTGTGGCTTCAACCATATGTAACAACTAGAAAAAATTCTGGTCATTCAAATAATTTACAACCACCACTATTTTATAAACTATTGTATACATGTATGAAGTTTTGAACACACCGCAACTAAATTCAATGATATTTTATAACCTAAATGAATATAAAGGACTAATATAATATTAAATGCATAATTTAGATTTGGATTCAAGCATGTCTGGCATGTGAATCTAATTTAACTAGGTGTGAAACATTTCATTGGGCCATGCATTCCATGCTTAGGAAATCCATTTGGTATATTTCAAACCATTTGTTATGAAATAATTTCTACCCACGAATATGTAACATGAACAAATTACACACTAGGAAATAAAACATATTACATAGAGTTGTCATTGTTTTGTTGAAATCCATGAATACATCATAGCATTAAATGAAACCATGTGGTAAATAGTAATAATTAAGTAGACAAGATTATGTGCTCAACTTTAAGCTATGATGGTTCAATCTACTATACTAAAAAATTCTAGCCTCATGGGGAAGAGACACCAATCCACCTCTACAAGGTTTGTTCAACCTTGTCTTGAATCCTTGATTGGTTACAATTTCTTAGAAGATACATAAGGGTAGATGGTATCATGTCAAGGATGGATAAGGATACATATTTTAGTATTCTGTAGATTAAGTCACTGATTGCACATGAGAAATTTAGTTACTAACCATTTTGTTCCTTAAAAAGAAATTGTGGATCAATAGAAAAACAAAAAATATTTGCATAAGAATATAAAAAATAAAAGGGATACCATCCCATTAGTTTGTTGCAATCAGTTTACATATCATCACATTTAATTAATGTCATTTCATTTTATATATCATTAAATAGATCCATAGTCTAATAGGATAGCTCTAGTGGTTGGATGTTGTGAGCTGCACCGAATTGAGCTTCATAATCATGGCCTAAGGTTTACCCCATTTACCATCCATGAATCATCGAGAACAACTTGGAGGGTTTTCCATGAGGTTTTTCCTTGGAAGAAAAAAATCAAAGAAATTCATATCTTCAATTTGATCATAATATCAGTGTCCTTGTCAATGTAAAATGCTAGTCTAATAGATTTCCTTGCCATGGATAAAAATAGCCTTAAAAAGATAAAATAAAGTAGTATTGTAAATAGGGCATCTTTTCTCTAGTTGTATTCTTTTGATGTTTATTAATTTTATTATTAGGATGTAGGAAGGGATTTAATCCTCTACATATCCACAAAATCCCTCACACTTCTCCCAACAAATAACAAACTCGGGAGAAAATTACAAAATATTAGTAGGAACTAATAACCTTAATGAGACTTTAAGGACTTATGGGGCATTACCAACTACAAGAAACATTGTAAAGTAAAAAATTAGGATAATGAAAAAAAAATACATTAACATATACATATGAATTTTGAGTAGACAATGTGAAATAATTTTAGTAGAAAGTGCAAACAAATAGAATTTCAATGTTGGAAGCCATATTGTCTGAGTATTGCCACAGGTAAGAGCACTTTGGGGAATTCTACCTCTTAGTGAAAGTGGAAGTTATAGAAATTCATGTGGCAGCCTTCTCATCCTACAGGGTTTTAGGATGCCACATGCATCCTATAAGGGAGGCCTATAGGCTGCATGTGGTAGTGTACATCCCTATAGTATGAGGATACTCAACCTACAAGGCTATAGGATATCACATGCATCCTGCAGGGGAGGTCTGTAGGGTGCATGTGGAAGGATACATCCATTTAGGATGAGGATACTCATGTCCTATATGGATATATGATGCCACATGTAGCCTATACGAGAGGCATGTATGTTACATGTGGCATCATATAACCCTGTAGGATAAGCATACTCATCCTCCAAGGTTGTAGTTTGCCACATGTAGCTTATAGGGGAGGCTTGTGTACTGCATATGGAAACCTATATCCATATAGGATGATCCTATAGCTGTTATTATGATTGTTTGTCTATGAAATGGAGAATTTCTTTCTGTGATTCACGTTCTTGGTTCACATTAAAGGTTCATGTTGTTGGTTGTGATTACCATGTTCAATATTGAGACCAAGATTTGATTGTAGGTATGAAAGAGATTAGTATAATCATGGTTTGAGTACAATATTTGAGTGCAACTAGGGTCTACCATTTCAAGTATTTATGTTGAAAATTTCTTTTTAATCCCATTAATTTAAAGGTAGTTATTATTTTTTTACTATTACATGTCATTTTAAATTTGCATTTTCCTAATAGGTGATTAAATTATTGTTCTTATCTTACTAAAGCTACATATGGATTTGTAGATGGATCGAAGGGATGATATGGAATACGAAATTGTAGCTTATGAAGGGAATTATGTCATTGGCATAGTTAGGTGTCAAAAATATTCTACATATTCTAAAAATTTACATGAAATTGTGGATGATGAAGTAATTAGATACCCTTTTGACTTTTTGGTGATCAAGGATTTCCTTCAAATCCAAAGCTAGAGAAAAAATGGATAGTTACAACAAAAAATATAGAGATCAGGAGGAAAGTAGACACATTGGATATTGAAACACTTGGATCAAGTGTAGTAGAAAAATATACTAAATGTTGAAAACATTGGAGAGAATGTGGAGGAACCTATGCATAAACAACCTATAGTTGAAAGTGCATCCAAGACTATAGAGAAAACAATATGTTTTTTGTCCTGTTGTATTGGCATCCTAGGAAAATAAAGTGAATGGATTAATGGAACAATTTGTTGGGGAGAAGCTTACTCTCTACGTATCTTCAGAAAAAGGAAAATTCCAAATAAAGACCCTCTATGGAACGTGTGGTGTTAATTATGGAACATGGGAAATATCACTTGCATTTCGAAAAATTCTTAACTCTTATGAAGTCAATAGCTCATAAACGTAACATTTTAGCAGGGGGCATAGTCAAATTCCCTCATGTAAGGAAGTGACACAAAAAACATCAATTTTATATTGAGCAAACAATCAAATTTCTACATGATTTCAGGAAGAAACAAGATCCTGGTTTGTTCAAGGTAGTGGAAGCAACACTTGCAGAATATGAGGACAAGAAAAAAATAAAAGTGGAATGTCCATGATGCAATAAATGATTTTCTTTAGTACCAACTTGTGTTAATATTGTTAGTTATTTAAATGAACACATGAAATCAAAGAAGAATATCACTTCTATAGATGAGGATTTGCATAATACAAGTGGGTTGAGGACAGGCACAATCGGGAGACCCAAGAAGCCTACCATTGATATGTCCCAATAGAGTTTGAGTAGGTTCTTGGTCCCATCATCACCATCACTATTTCAAAAGGGTTTTACAAGTGGAGGTGCATCTACTTCAGGTGTGTCAATTTTGCAAGTTTTAATTTAATTAGAATTTAAATTTGTCAATATTTTATTTGTTATATTATTTGAAAGTAGTTAAATTTTTTTGTGTGTTTCCATCTTATTCTAGGTCATAAATCTCCATTGATATTACAATGTTGGGGGTGTTGGGATCCCTATGTTGATATAAATGGGGATATATTGGTTACAAAGGTCCTAATGGATGATCAACAAGGTGGGAAGTTATGGGCCATATAGAAGCATACGAAAAGGACACTCTGTTATTATGGTATTGAATGTCATATTAATGGGACATATAGGAATGTTCATTGCCATAGGAATTTTGAAATAGGAATCCCTTTTGATTCATTGACATGCATTTTTTGTAATTTGATTCCCTAAATATAATGACTTTAGGATGCATTTGTATCATGAATGAAGGAGAAACATGGAAATACATGGGAGAGATACATGGAAAGAGAGAATATTGGATCATTTGACTTAAGATGAACTCAAATTTGTTGCAATGACTACAAATTCTAGCCATAGACTAAGAATGTGATATCTTTGGTGGGAGAGGACAAAGGTTGCTACATTTCCTACTAGAATGAGGTACCTAAAGGAAATGTTGTTTGAATATGAAGAAAGGAATGATGTATTTAGGTTTTGTAAGGATGTGTGTGACTCTCAGAAGCAATAACAAGGTAAATATGCAATTTGGAAATTTTTCCAAGATATATTTCACAACTTGATGCATACAAAAGTAGGGATAAGGTATGGTGCATTGACTAAATGCATCTATGATATTATTAAGTTGTGGGTAGGTACCAAATTACATAGCTTTATTAGTTTGAATATGGATGGTCCTTCAATATCCTTGATTTAATGGCAAGTTAGAAAATCATTGTATATAGCCCACAGGAACATAATTACATTTTTGAGGAAGTCTGAAACCTTTATGATTCTTATAAAACCAAACATGGCATAGAGGGCCCAATTCATGTATTCCTTGTTGGAGATGAATCTATCATTAGAAAATATGTTAGGTGGGTAGAAAAAATTGATACTTTGGTGGGATATTGTGGTAAGAAAGAGGAACATATGTGGAAATCTCATATATTGGTTACAATTGGTGAAGGTGTTGCAAGCTACAAGACTATTACAGACACTTTTAAAAAATTTGTGATTTTCCATTATGCACATGTTATTATTGAAAACCTTTTAGATGTCAAGTTTTGTCATTTGGTTGTGCTGTTACATCCAACGCCCAATAGGTTTGATGCAAATTTTGTTAATCAACAATTGGTTGTGGTGTTACATCCAACGCCCAATAGGTTTGCTGCAAATTTTGTTAATCAACAATGGGAAAAAATAAAGAAACATGGGATAATTAGATAATTTATGACATTCTATTAGCTAATTCATGACATTAGATAATTGGGTATTAGACACATTATTATTAGATAATTTATGACATTTGGTTGAAAATATTTTTTGAAAAGCCATTAGTGGTTGGTTCATGTGAAGATGTGAAGTGATGAATAATGATTAATACTTCCGTTATTATTTATTTATTCTAACAAAACTTCAAAAGACTAAGTTGTTATTATTATTTCAACCTAATTTGATTAAAAAAATAAAGTAGAATATATTTGATCATCTAATTTAGAAGGTCAGTTGGATTTGGAAGTAATGAGGGATATATTAAAGGCGAGTTCTTAGCTCTTCCTTTAGACTGATTATCTGCCATTTCTTTTCCTATCATGTGAGACTGCGACTTCACCTTGTGCATATGCACCTCAATTTTCTAATCATCCCTTTTCACCTCCTTCAAGAGTCTCTCCCACAACCTGTTATTTTTGTCAGCATTTGTAAGCATCAAAGCATTCTCGATGTTCGAGAAGATGTCTACGCGATATCGCATTTTATGATTTTTCTTCACATCTGTGACAAATTCAAGAATTGATTTAAATTCTAGTCTTAAAATATTATTTTTATGTTGGGAGTAGGGGTAGGGTTTTTCTATCCTTATTCTAAGTCCCAAAGAATAAATGCCATAAAACCCTTGTCACGTCTTCAAATTCAAATTGTCATATGCGTATATTGGTGGCATCATTGTGATTCATGCAGTCCCCTTCCTTTCAATATTCATGATGTCTTCCTCATTATTTAAACACAAAAAAACTAATTATGTTCCGGACAAGGGGATATATATGAATTGCTCAACGTGATTATTTTGAGTAATTTGTATTAACTTTAACAAAAGCATATAATTTTTGCTATAGTTTGTATCAATTATTTTGGGGGAATTATTTAAATTTTGATTTATCTTGCTTCTTATTGATTTATATAGGTGACGTAGGCCTGGGACTTTGTGCCCCAAGACCTGGCGGCAAGCTTGTGTAAGCATAAAATGATCAGTTTGTGCTAGACATCCTATCCTATGTGGATGAAAATATGGTGGGCAAACTGTTACTACAGTGTTAGTTATCTTTTTAATATATAAAAACCACCTTTAGGTCACTTCAATCTGATCCTACTAGTCCCAAATAATTGAATTTCACTCCTCACTTATTTACCACTTTAGAAATATTTGAATCCCAATCTTGATCTATTTTCACTTCATAAACTACCTTCAAGGTATGCGACTTCAATTCGGACCTACTTATCAGAAATAATTACACTTTATAAATTGTTGAATTTCAATCCAGATCTACTGTTATTTCATAAACCACCTTCATCATAACTTACTTCTATCCAAAAGTACTTATACCAAATAATTGAATTGCAATTCTGATATACCTATCACTTCAAAAGTAATTGAATTCCAATATTGACCTACCTATCACTTCAGAAATAAATTGAATTTCAATCCTAATCCACTATCTTTCATGAAGCACCTTCACAACCTCCCAAATAATTCAATCCTAACCTAGATGTCACTTCAATCTCAACCTACCTAGCTCAAATAATTGATTTTCAATCATAATTTACTTGTCACTTCATAATCTTTATAGTTTCCCAAATAATGCAATGGCCATAAATTGACAATCAATTTTTGAGTTTCGCAAAACTTATTGCAAGGTTGGTATCTTGTATCTTATTCCATGCTAAATACATTCAATTCAAACCGTGAAAACTCTCTGCAATGCAAATAGTGCAACATGTGGAGGAAAACAGATTTGTATACCATATACACATTTTCCCTCCCTACCCAAGCAACGCCCTACAACACACTTCAAGTCACGTGCATGTCAACTACCACCAAGCCATTGAAAAGCAATGGCGAGCAATTCTATTCCTGAGTCCGTATATGAGGGAGAAACAAGACCATTACCAACTCTCCTGTTTCTGTTTCAGGCACACAATCTTCATTTTCTTCTTCTGTTATGCTGGATTCATTATTTGGTTGCTTGCTTTTCAACTACAGACTTAGAACAACGGATCTGCATGAGAGACCTGCAAGAACTGTGTCCGTACTGCCTGTTGTTGTACTTATTAGATCTGCCAAGCCTAGGGGATGAGGACTACTCGCTGGACTTTAACACCTGCCGAGCCTGGGGTGCCTCGGATCGATTGATTGATTAATGCTACTTACTTTAGTTTTACCTTTACACCTACCAAGCCCCAAGCCAGGGATTTTCTTATTGGTTGCTGGGTGGTTGTGTGGGCTATAGGGTTTAGTGATTACCCGGTAACTATCGATATTTAGATACAAAATTCTGTAATAAAATTAAATTATGAACAAAATTATAAAGCATTGTTGAAAAGGAGAGTAAAGAAATGAAGAATGGAGTATTAGGTTAGAATAAATTCATTTTAAGGTGTTTAATATAGTAAAGTTTGATGTCGCGGCCATTTAAAAGCAATGGCGAGTAATTCTATGCCCAATTCCGTTTATGAGGGAGTGGCGTGACCATTACTAGCTCCTGTTTCTGATGTTTACCTATCCTGCATATACTACTTTGATGTTTACCTATCCTACATATACTAGTTTGATAGTTCTTTAGCTTGTCCTAACATGTCCTGTGGAGTCGGGAAGCTGCTTCATTATTGAGTTGGGATTTACACTTAAATAGAAACTGTGATAGTTTGTTTCAGGCACACGATCTTCATTTTATTTTTCTGTTTAGCTCGCTTCATTGTTTGGTTGCTTTCTTTTCAACTATAGACTTAGAAGGACGAGGAAGACCAGTTTCTTGCTTGCTCTTTACCTGTAGACTAAGATGAGGGAAGGAAGGCTAGTGAGTGAAGCAGAAGCGGTCAGTCACTTCGTTTTTGGCATAATGGAAGAAGCTGCGCGGTTCCCGCAGGAGGCGACTTTGACAGGCGTCCAGTTTGGCCTTGCAGCATCGTCCAGAGAAATTGTAAGTGTAACTGGGCACATGAAATGGAGAAGAATAATGGGCAATGGGGTCCTTGTTTACAGAACAATTCTAAGGCAAATAATATATTTTAACTCAGTTAAAACCCATTTTCATGCCAATTCAATTGGAAACCACCTTTGAACTCTAAATGTAAAGAATGTGTATGTATGTTATTCAAGTTAAATAGAATATAGTGTTAGAATAATCAACCCATAGTATTACCCACTTAGACATTAATTCATTTATTTTTGTCTTATTTTCCTAGTTCATGAGTCCCACCTTGTGCAAGTTGTTAATTGCCTATCCATAGAGGTCAAACTTGCCATATTTGACTCATGTAGCACTTGGGAAAGCCTTAGGAATCAAATCTGCTTTATTCCTGGCCTCCTAGGTGCCCTTCTGCTTTTTCTGCTTTATTGCCTGCTTTTTCAGTGTTTTAAGGCACATAGGAAAGAAAGACTAGGTGAGGTGAACTAGTTTTTTGTCCTCTTCATCCTCCACTCTTTTCTCCATGCAAAAGCATGTATGATCTGCCATTCCACTACTCATTAGATTTCCCATGCGCCCTTTCCAATTCGTGAGCTCCATGACAGATTTGGGATCAGCTTTTTACACCTATGGGGGATTTGCCTATTTTGAGTAAGCATGCTTTATGCTAGTTTTGGATGCCTCCTTATGCATTAAACCTCTTGATGTATTCTATATATTCAGAAACCTATGTTATTACAGGGTTGGCTATTGTACACTCAGTTAATAGAATTTTGTGTTACAGCTCCATATTCAGTCTCCATTGTTAGCAATTTTGCATGATCAATTGATAATTGTTGTGGGTAAAATTAATCTACTCCTGGCTTGAATTTCTACATGGTATCAGAGCCATTATAGGTTGTTACTCTCCTTCAAAAATTGTTTTGCAGGTTCGACATCAAGACTGGGAGCCTTCTACTGACAGCCGGGACAGATTTTCTAAAGCTATGGATTCACAGAAAACTATCTTGACTCCCTTCAACTATTTTGAATGGAAAGTAGAGATGGAGATCTTGTTGAGAGAGAAGGCCTCTACAGGGTGACTATGGCAACAAAAGCAAAGCCCAATGCAGCTGCAGAGAAGATCAAATGGCATAATCGGAGAGATGAGGCCTATGGCCTCCTATGTCTCAGTATTTCCCGAGACCTCCTTTTCCATCTCGATGGATTAACTTCACCGGATCAAGTATGGGAGAAGCTTTCTGATATTTTTGGAAAGACAGATGAGATGAGGGGACATCAGATCGAAAATGAGCTGATTTCTCTGAGTCCCAGTAGCTTTGAATCCCTGCAGCTATATTTCTCCAAGTTCAAAGCACTAGTTTTGCAGCTGAAGGAGCGTGGTATAGAAAAGAAATATGATCAGCTCGTATTGGCGATCCTCTCGAAGCTAGGACCTGAGTACTCAGTCTTTGTTTTGACCTTCTATGCCACAAAACTCACAGCTCGAACCTGGAAGATGCCTAGCCTTGCAGATTTCATGGAATCTCTCACACAAGAAC
>LPNX011046843.1:72407-104533 GCA_001517045.1 Pseudotsuga menziesii
TCACTTGTTTTTACGTTTTTTGGTTGGGAGTACACTTTTAACTAGTTATCAGCCTTAACGACTCTCTCATCCTTGGTAATGAGCTTATAATTTTCTTATTTTGAGCATTGAAGATTCTCGACAAAACCTGAGGTGGGGTGGGATGGGATGAAGAGGGTTTAATAAAATTGCTTGAGCAATTCACGAACTGAACTATTTTCCTAGGAAAGTTACCACTCAACTGCCGACTAAATAATTGACATTGTACGGGAAACAGTTTTCCTGGGAAAGTTACCACCCAACTGCTGGCTAAATAATTGACATTGTATGAGAAAGGAAAGGGCTCTTTTGTTGAAAGACAGAAATCAGGCATAATCCAGGTTCATTTCCACAAAGTAATGTCATGCAGAGAATTGCTAATTCAAGAGACTTACCAATTCCATAGTAACTCTAAAAGTCACGGTTATTGTAATTTCTCCTGAAATTTCCTAGAAATTTAAATTTCTTAACGTCATCATCTTGAAAAAGGACCAGCCTTGCTTGTTGCAGCACTAATGTGAAGGATGGTGACACCATTTTCATAGATAGTTTAGACTACTATAAGCATTTTTTTTTCCATAAAGGCAGTGAATTGCAATAGCTAGTATTAAATTCTAATTTTACAATAAGATGCTTAGAGGTATTTATTGACAAATGTTAAACGCTCATGGTCCAACAAGTACTTAATTGGAAGCCATGCTTTAAATTATACATTATGGTGCTGGTAGATAGTTTATATTACAATACGCCTTTTTATTCATAAAGACACAGAATCTCAATACCTAGTATTAAGTTATGATTTTACTATAAGATGTTTATAGTAGTAGTTATTTATTGAGAAATATTAAACGCACATGAGAGGATTACTCAACTTGAAGCCATGCTTTAAAATATACTGAAATTTGATTGATTTCATAAAAAAACATTGTGTGTAAGGAGACGCATAACTCTGTACATTGGATTTTTTGGACTGCCACTTTCTCACCTCCAGCGACTCCCAACTCTGTACATCAGATTTTTCGTCTCCTATTCATTTTGATTTCTCATCTTGCCTTTGCACCATGCCGTCGCGGGCGTCCACATAGAAACCCTCTTCTCTTTCACCTCAAAGAACTCAATGGACATATCACTTATATAATGATTCCAACCTCAGAAAATTTATACGAACTCAACTTTCTCCCAGCTCTATAACGCAAATATTGAACAGACTGAGAGAAGCCCCATAGTTTTCCTCTAACAATGGATATGTTTATCTCTTCTAACGTATTCATCCTAACTCCTAGAAATTTGGCAGAGTACAAGCTCGAACTGATTAGGAAGTTGTCGATACATACAATATTACAGTTGGATTCCAATTTCCAATCTTGTTTTATCCGAAAAAACATGGTCATCTCCTTTGTCGATGAAGTGGCCCAATGTCGGTGCGATATTCACGACTGAGCACTTTTTTTTTATCTTGTCAATAAAGGCCACCGAAAGATAGTTTAAAAAAAAAATAGATTTTAGTATTAATGAGTTTATCTTTTAGTGGTTTATAGGCATATGGTATTGGTTGATTTATAGTATTATGGTATTTATATTGATAAAGTTTATTTTAGGGTTTGAAGAATTAATTTTTAAATTCTTAATGTGATTAGCCTTATTATAGAATTTGCTATAGCCTAGTTTAGTTGACTAAGAATAATGGAATTTATCATCCAAAAGACCTACCTGTTGTAAGGCATATAAAAGTGTGCACCCTTTATATTATAAGGCAATGACCTTTAACTTGGATAAACTTATAAAGCTATGTCTCCCTTCTTTAACCCTTTTGCACATAAGGGTCTTTGTTAAGAATAGAATTTGTCATCAATGTATAGTGAATGGAGGGGCCTCTTATATCCTTATTTGCTTGGCATAATTTTGGTTTTCTCTCCTTTGTTCCACCAAAAAACAAGTTGCGACAATGGAATTTATTGCCTTACTATAAAATATACGCAAATTTGATTTCATACAAAAATGTGTAACATTGGCATTGTCATGCCATTTGTTTTAATGTGATGCAGGCATAACATTGGCATTGTTTGTAAAGCCTTCACTTATATTTTTTTATTTTTCCAAATTGATTAGGCTGAGTGAAATGGGGTCGACACTCGGATTGGCATTGTTTGTAATGCCTTCACTTATGTTTTTTTAATTTTTCCAAATTGATTAGGTTTCAGCCATATTAAACCCAAAAATTAAAAATAATATAGTATAAAAAAAGAAATCAATGTAGATTTTAATATTTGTATATTAAATCTTATGAAAATAAATAAATTACAATGCAAACTCCACCTAAAAACCAAAACTACCAAATGACATACCAGCTCAACAACCTGTTTAAAACTTAACAATTCATATTAAGATTTATGTTCACTTACAAATCTTTAAACCATATTATCATTACCATCTGAAATAAAAATAAGATAACATAAATAAATAAAAGAAAATGGAAACTCGTATAGATGTAAATTCAGCCCTCTTAAAACTATAAACCCAAGACTAATATATAATAAAATCCAAATAATATTATATAAAAATTAAATTAAGAAATATATATATAATTGAAATAATCACATAAAAATAAAAGTAAAAATAGAAGTAGAGCTGGAAAATAATTTATAATAAAATTGAAATAATATTACATAAAAATAAAATGGTGTTAAAATTGAAATAATCACACACACGCATTAGTTTTATATATTAAAGGATTTTTTAAATAACAAAACTTAAATCCAACATCAAATTTTAATAAAGTAAAATCAACAAATAAATAACTAAAAACTGCAGTAAACCCATCTAAAACCCATATAAATAACTAAATTGAAACTTATAACTACAACTACAACTACAACTACAACTGAAACCCATTTGAACAACCACCTAAAATCTTAATAAATCTATAAATCAATGTATAATTTATGTTTACCACCTAAAATCTTAATAAATCTATAAATTCACTGAGGCGCTTCAAGGATCAAGCAAATACCAATAGTGATTTTGGCAACAGAATGTGTACACTTGAAATCAAAGTAAAGAGGCTTGCCCACTCCCACATCCCGACCTAGAATGATGATGAGGAATAAGCTATTGAATTTGCTTCATCTCACACACTTTTTGTTTGTTGCAATTATGTTCCCTTAAGCATCTAATCTCCTTAACACCTTGTCACCAACCAGGTTGTCTTCCACTGGTAATTTTGTGATATTGCCTGCTTACCAAAACTTTCTTAGTAAATGTATGAATGAGATGCAGCTTCTTCATGTCAAAGTACCTGGGAGCTGGTTTGTCGGTCTATAAATAAAAAAAAATATAACCATTACTGTATAAAAAACAACATATACACAATATTCATTGAAATCAATTTAAATTATTTTGGTCATTACCATATTATAAATAATTAAAATATAAAAAGATAGAAATAAAAACTTTTAAATTCAAATTTTTTAAAATAAAAATAAAATAAACATATATTTGTAGCATATACATCAACCTTTAAAATCAAATATGATAATATGAAAATTAAAGTACTTTTATCTTATTTTAAAATCAAATATGATAAAAGTATGGGCAAATATGATAATGCTTCAACTTAAAATATTTTATCTTATTTTAAATTTTTTCTTTGATATTATAGAGTTATAAATAATTGAAATACAAAAATATAAGAATAAAAACTTTTAAATTAGAACTTATGAAAATAAAAATAAAAATAAAATATACATGTATTTGTTTATAAATAATTGAAATACAAAAATATAAGAATAAAAACTTTTAAATTAGAACTTATGAAAATAAAAATAAAAATAAAATATACATGTATTTGTAACGTATACACAATATTCAAATCAAATATTTTAATATAATATAATAATTAAAGTATTTTATATTATTTTAAATTTTGTCTATTATTACAATATTATACATAAATGAAATAGAAAATATAAAAGTAAAAAATTTTAATTTCAAACTTTTTAAAATAGAAATAATATACATATTATCCATTGAAATCAAATATAATAAAATAAAATTAAAGTATTTTATCCTATTTTAAATTGTTTTTGTTCTTATAAATAACCAAAATAAAAAATATAAAAAATAAAAACTCATAAATTCAAACTTTAACAAAAAAAAAAAAAAAATATACATATATTTGTAACATACACATCATTCATTAAAGTCATGATATAATGAAAATTAAAGTATCTTATCTTATTTATTTTTATAAATTGTATTAAGTTAAAAATAATAAATTTATACTTGAGAAGTTAAAAAGTAATTAATATCAAATACAATATTTTACATAAATATGTTTGTTGTGTGAATACAAAAACACAACACATCACAAAATGACAAGACATACAAAAACACAAACATTACATAACAAAGACATTACAACATAACATAATACACACATAAATTTTATAGTTTTTATATTATGAATTTTTAAAATAGAATTGGTTTTATATAAAATAAATTGTTGTAGAAGAAATGTAGTGCATATAAAAAAATTGTTAAATGTTGTAAGAGAAATGTAATGTATTAACAATTTTTAAATTGTAAATTGTATAATTGAATTGATTTTATATAAAATAAATAGATTATTAAATTGTTGTAAAAAATGTAATGCATATTTAAAAAATGTACAATATTGTAAAAGAAATGTAATGTATATAAACAAATGCTGCACATATAAATTTTTAAATTGTGAAATGTATAGTTAAACTTGATTTTGTATAAAATAAATCGATTATTAAACACTTGTATAAAAAATGTAATACTTATTAAAAAAATGTTTCAAATATAAGATTTCTAATATGTAATTTACATAAAAAAAAAGAGTTGTTGTTAATGTAAAGTTCTTACTTATGCTATATTTTATTTAATTATTTAACCAAGTCACAAATAATAATAAAAATTTAACTTGTAAAATGATGCACTATAATATTACAATTAAAAAATATATTTTACGTAATTAATTAAACAAACCATTATTATACAAACCTACAAAATTGCAAAACCGTAACCATAATTATACACACATATTAAGATGTAAAATGATGCATATAAAGTTATGAAATGTGTAATTAAATTGATTTTATATAGAATAAATTGATTATTGTATGAGAAATATAACATATAAAAAAATGTTTCAAATGTAAAGTTTTATTAATGTTTTAATTTATTTAATTAATTAAACAACCCACAAATTATAAAAACATATTAACTTATAAAATGATGCCTTATAATATTATAATTAAAAATATATATATTGTATTATTTTAAAAACACATCATAAACTAATAAAATTAAATTAAAGTCAAGTATAGTTAAAGAATAAAAAATATATATTTATAACATACCAAAAATAAGACATCATGGAAATTAAGTACTTTAATTTTAAAATTTCGAATTTAAATTTATATGTTTTATCACATTTTAAATAATTGAAATATAAAATTAAAAATATAAAAAAATTTAAATTCAAACTTTTCAAAATAAAGATTTACATATATTTGTAAAAAGACATATCATTTATTAAAATTAAATTTGAAAAGTATTTTTATCAAAATTTGAAATCAAATATGATAATATAAAAATTAAAATATTTCATTATTTATAGTTTTTATATTATGAATTTTTAAAATGTGAACATAATTGAATTGGTTTTATATGAAATAAATTGATTAGTAAATTGTTGAACAAAAACTGTAGTGCATATAAAAAAATTGTAAAATGTTGTAAGAAAAATGTAATGCATATTAAAAAAATGTATATTGTCGTAAAAGAAATGTAATGTATATAAAAAAATGTTGGACATAAACTTTTAAATTGTGAAATGTATAGCTAAATTGATTTTGTGTAAAATAAATATATTAGTAAAATATTGTATAAGAAATTGTTTTAAATGTGATAGTTTTAATATGCAATTTACATTAAAAAAAACTAAAGTTCTCATTAATGCTATCTTTTATTTAATTAATTAACTAAACCACAAATTATAAAAAAAAAATAACTTGTAAAATAATGCACTATAATATTACAATTAAAAAATATATTTTACTTAATTAAACAAACCATAATTATACAAACCTACCAAATTGTAAAATGATGTATTAGAATATTAAACAGTAACCATAATAATACACATATTAAGATGTAAAATGATGCATTGAGGTAATTAAATTGACTTTATATAGAATAAATTGATTATAGAATAAATATAAAGTATATAAAAAGAAATGTTTCAAATGTAATATTTTTAATATGCAATTTATATTAAAAAAAATGTTGCAGATGTAAAGTTTTACTAATGTTATATTTTATTTAATTAATTAAACAACCCACAAATTTTAAAAACAAATTAACTTGTAAAATAATGTCTTATAATATTACAATTAAAAATATATATTGTATTATTTAAAAAACCCACCATAAACAAATAAAATTAAATGAAAGTTAATTATATTTAAAGAATAAAAAATATATATTTGTAACATACCTTCAGATATAACATCATGGAAATTAAGTATTTTAAATTTTAAAATATTGAATTTAAATTTATATGTTTTATCACATTATAAATAATTGAAATATAAAATTAAAAAATTAAAAACTTTTAAATTCAAATTTTTCAAAATAAAAATATACATATATTTGTAAACAAACACATCATTTATTAAAATTAAATATGAAAAGTATTTTTATCTCAATTTGATATGAGATAAGATAATATAAAGATTAAAATATTTTATTATTTATAATTTTTATATTATGAATTTTAATATAAACTAAATTGATTAGTAAATTGTTGTAGAAGAAAAATAGTGCATATAAAAAATTGTAAAATATTGTAAGAAAAATGTAATGTATTAAAAAATTTTAAATTGTAAAATGTATAATTAGATTGATTTTATATGAAATAAAGTGATTATTAAATTGTTGTATACAAAAAGTAATGCATATTAAAAAAATGTACATTGTTGTAAAAGAAATGTAATGTATATAAAAAATGTTGCACACATAAAATTTTTAATTGTGAAATGTATAATTAAATTGATTTTGTATAAAATAAATAGATTATTAAACTATTGTATGAGAATACAACAAATATAATACTTATAATCAAATATAATAATATCAAAATTAAAATATTCTACTTTAAATTCTTTGTTACCATCACATTAGAATAATTGAAATAAAAAATATAAAAGTAAAAACTTTAAATTTCAAACTTTTTAAATTAGAAATAAAAAGAATATATATAACATACATATTATCTAGTGAAAGTAAAGTATTGATTTTTTTTTGTTATTATTACATTATAAATATTGAAATTAAAAAATATAAAAATAAAATCTTCTAAATTTAAACTTTTTAAATAGAAATAAAAAGAACAATATATTAATATAAATTGTATTGGCTTAAAAATAATAAATTTATACTTACGAAGTTAAATTTTAAAAACTTAAATACAATATTTTACATAAATATGTTTGTGGTGTACAATAATTATAAAATACAATATTTTACATAAATATGTTTGTGGTGTACAATAATTATACACGACAAAACATAACATAACACGACATAACAAAAACACAACACTACATAACAAAAACATTACAAATAGATAAATTTTATAGCTTTTATAATAAGAAATTTTAAATTGTGAAATGTATAATATAATTTTGATTTTATATAAAAAAAAATTGATTATTAAAATTTTGTAGAAAAAATGTAATGTATTTATGAATTTTTTAAAATGTGAAATGTATAATTGAATTGGTTTTATATAAAATAAATGTTTTTGTTGTAGAAACACTTAGTGCATATAAAAAAGAATATAAATATTTTTAAAAGAAATGTTATGTATATCAAAAAATTGTAGTAAATGTGCATTTTATGAATTTCAATTGTGAAATATATATTGTATATAAAAAATATAAAATGTTATAAAAAAAATGTAATGTATATTAGAATTGTTGCAAATGTAATCTACTTATAATTTGTATATTAAAAAAATGTAAAATATTATAAGAGAAATGTAATGTAGGTAAAATAAATTGTAAAATGTTATAAAAAAAATGTTGCAAATGTTAAATTGTGAAATGTATAACTGAATTACATATAAAAAAATGTAAAATGTTATAAGAGAAATGCAATGTATATTAAAAAAATTGTTGCAAATGTGATGTATTTATAAAATTTTAAATTGTGAAAAATATAACTGAATTGATCATTAAATTATTGTAAAAAAATGCAATGCACATTAAAAAAAAGTGTGAAATGTTGTAGAAAAAATGTAATGTATGTTGCACATATAATGTTTTTTTGAATTTTCAAATTGTGAAATATAAATTAAATTGTTTTGATATAAAATAAACTGATAAAATGTAATGTATATGAAAAAAGGTTTGAAATGTAATATTTTTAATATGTAATTTATATAAAAAAATGTTTTCAATGTCAAGTTTTTAGTAATGTTATATGTTATTTAATTATTTAAACAAACCATAAATTATAAAAACATATTAACTTGTAAACTGATGTAGTATAATATTACAATTAAACAATATTAATTAATTAATTAAACCAACTATAATTATACAAACATATTAAAGTGTAAAATGATGCATTCGAATATTAAAGTGTAACCATAATTATACAAACATTTTGAGTTGTAAAATGATGCATTAAAATATATAATAATAAAAAAAAGATTTATGGCCATTTTTATTATAATGTAATTTTAAAATTATGTAAAAGTTACAATTTTATTAGAAGCATAACATACATTAAATTAAAAAAAAAATTTAAAAAACATTAACCATAAACTCAACAAACAAACAAAAGACTTCTCAAAGATAGCTTTGGCCATGCTATCCTTGAGAGATTTGAGAAAGGGCAAAAGCCCTTTCTCTAAAAAAAATGATAATTTTATTAAATATATTTGTTTTTGTGTTACATACACCCTTAATATAATTTACAATTTACAAAAAACTATTGAATTCTAATCAATTCCTTCAAGTATTGTTCACATATCGAATAAGCAATCTCCCATATTTCCTTTGAGCTGTATTCTTTGTCATAGCATCCTCCACTTCATTTACCTAAAAGACCAACAAATTTGTTAATTAATAAAAAAAATTAAAATAATAAATATCAAAATAAAACTCATTTTCTGCAAGATAAGTAACTAATTTATTCTCATAGAATACCTTGATCATCTAACAACTGCCTTAGTGTCATAACACCATGAAATGTGAATAACCATGTTTTTATGAGCACGTGCATAACACAACAGGAAAAAAACAATGTAAAATTAACTCATCACAAATACATCACTAGATTTACACAAAATAGCTATTTCAAGCAACCAAGACTAGACCTCATTTTATTTAGCCTACTACACCTAAATAAGGAGAAATAAGCCTTGAAATAATATATAAAAAAGTGAATAATAATCCAATAAAAACACATCAATAAGACTCATACACAACAATTGTAAACCAAGGAAACCACATTATAAATCTGAGCACAAATAAAAGACAAGTAAATAAAAGAAAACAACAATTGAACTAGAATACCTTTGAACTAATTTTTTTTACCAATTTGTTTGTTACTCAACAATATGGAATAACATAAAATAATACAAAATAAAAAACTATATATATATATATGTATGTAAATTCAGCGATATTAAACCCAAAAATTAAAAATAATATAATATAAAAAAAGAAATCAAATACCTGTATATTAAATCTTTTGAAAATAAATAAATTACATTGTAAGCTCTACCTAAAAACCAAAACTATCAAATGACATACCAACTCAACTACCCATTTAAAACTTAACAAATCATATTAAAATTTATGTTCACACTTACAAAGCTGTAAAACTTATTATCATTACCATCTTAAATATAAATAAAATAAAATTGAAACTAAAAAAATTAGATAACACAAATAAAAGAAAACGAAAACTGGTGCATATGTAAATTCAGCCCTATTAAAACTATAAACCCGATAATAATTTATAATAAAATTCAAATAATATTATATAAAAAATAAATTAAGAAATATATATATAATTGAAATAATCACATAAAAATAGAAATAACACTACACAGTAATTAATAATAAAATTGAAATAACATTATATAAAAATAAAATATTAATAAAATTGAAATAATCACATTGAAAATAAAATTAAAATAAAAAAAAATTTAACATAAATTTTAGTTTTATATATTAAACGTTTTTTCAAATAACAAAACTTAAATCCAACTTTAAGAAAGTAAAATCAACAAATAAAAACTCCAGCAACATCATCTAAAACACACATAAATAACTAAATTGAAACTTATAACTACAACTAAAACCCATTTGAACAACCCCTAAAATCTTCACAAATCTATATAAATCAAGGTATAATTTATGTTTATGTTCACCGTTACAGACGGCTAAACCCATCCGAACAACCCACTGATATCTTAATAAATCTATAATTTATGTTACAGTTACAGAACTTAAAAACATACCGGCGCACTTCAGCTTGCAATCTTGCAATGCATGGTCCTGTAGCTTTGCCTCTGCAATAGAAAAAAAATAGAACATATTAACTAAATAATAAAAAATAACTTTGATAGCTTCTTTAACTACATGTTTAAATAAATGCATACTGATAATGCATTTTTAAATAAATGCATACTGATAATGCATTACCTGAATGATGGATTGGGGAAGAATCTGCCTCTAAGAAGATGCAGATATGCCTCCAAGAAAGATTGTTGGGAAGAGACTGACGTCCCCGGAAGAGTTGCAAATTTTGTATCAGCCGGCCAAACCGCAGCTCGGCATTTTCTGCTTATCACTCCAAGCACATAGGCAAACAGACCCACAAAAAAAATAACCAAATAAAAAACAACGAAAATGGAAAACAGCACAAACCCTAAACAGACCCACAAAAAAAATACCAGAAAATAAACAACAAAAATGGAAAACTAAAACAAATTCGGACAGATTAATGGGTAAAAACAAAAGAGCATGGCCATGCTTCAAAAGGAAGAAAAAGAGAAAAAACTAAAAAATGAAAACAAAAAAAACGCAAATGTCTCGGCTCTACATTCTTTGGACTCTTTTCGGCTGTTCTCTAGTCTCTTCGGCTCAGGCAAATCCAACTCTCCTCGGCTCTTCTATAGTCTCTGCATTCTCTGCTCTGTGCTCTCCTCGGCTCTTCTCTAGTCCCTGCATTCTCTCCTCGGCTCTGTGCTCTCCTCGGCTCTTCTTTAATCTCGGCTATTCTGGGCTCTGTGCCAAACGAAACGAACCCAAATTCTATTATGCGTGGTACAGTACAGGCTCTCTGCCCACCCAAACAAGCAACAATAAGACTTCCTTTTCCATTGTAAGAATCTAAACGAGATTACAAGCCGATTCTGTATATAAAATTTGAAATTAGGTCATTGCGGTTTGAAATCCGACAGGCTGTCACACAACTGTGACACGTTTCCCAATTTTTCAAATTGAAAACTGCTGTTATTGTACCGTTGATAATTGTTGCTGGGATTGTATCCTAAAGATACCGCACCTTTAAAAACAAAATAAAGAAGATCCACGATTTCACCCGGATAGTACATTCCTTTGGTGTAAGTGTATCGCAATTTGCATCGCCATTTTTCTCATATCAATTATCGGCGAAAAGCTACTGTCCCATCAATCAAGCATCATGGTCCTCTTCACACCATCACGCACCTCATTCATCCATCCATACATCATGCAATGAAAATTGAATTTCAAATTTAGTTAATACGCGGGAATATAGTTTGTATTATGTTTTGGATCTCTTTGTCCGTTTGTGTTGTTTTTTAAATAATTCAAAAGTATTTTAATGTATTGAAAAAAAAATATATTCAAAAAGTATTCAAAAGTATTGAAAAAAAATAAACAAATTGAAATTGTGTTTATTTTTAATTATTTATATTTAATTATATAAAATAACGTTTATATTTACATAACATTACAAAAATACTTTGTATTCTTTTACATGTAGTTTTTATTTTTCTTTTCCTTATTTGTACACAAAGTTAAAACAATTACAAGAAAAACATATTTTAAATGAGGAACTATGTAGCTTATTGAAGCAAATGGTTGTGTGACTATAGTGAAAAAAAAATTGTGATATGGTCATGAACATAAGGTAAAAAATAAAGGGAAAGAACAATTTCAAACAAAAAAAAGTTATCTATCTTAAAAACATACCATAAAAGAACAATTATATAATAACTAATCTAAACAAGAGCCACGAGGTGGCAATGTCCCCGCCATTGTTAATAACTATTGTTATAAGACAAATCAATTTAAAGATGAGAAAAATATCTTTTCTATGATATAAATCTAGTAACATATAAATAATTTGGTTCAAAATATGACGACAACATAATTTAGAACATTGGATGCAATATCCATCTTTTTATATAGGTCAGCCAAAGTGTTTGTTATAGTAAGTTAACCCACTACACCAATTTCCTCATTAAATCTTGAAACCTTTCTCTAAGTGGAAGGGTTACACTAGCCATTGTTACTTGCTCATCCATGAAAACTTAGTGATCTTAAATTCTCTGTAATTAAACTAAGATACTCAAATCTTAACTTAATAGGTACAATCCACCAGATTTTTTTTATCTTGATAATACCTTCTATCCAAGGCTATACAAGATAGTAAAAATAGCTAGGTCAAAAGTCTCTAAAGTACTTCTAAATTTGTGTAAAATTTATATAAAAATGTAAAATTCAAAGAATCAATTGAAATAAGAATGAACTAGCCGTTTTGAGCTTTTCATCAATTGAAATAAGGATGAACTAGTCCTACTTTCTCATTTACATATTCATCTACTATTAATTAAAAAATATTGGTATATATTTGCATGGTTTTACTACATTTAAGCTTCATTAAAAATCAAGTTATATTATGAGATTTTTAAAATTAAAACTAGTTTTAAAATAAATAAAAATAAAAATATATATACAATCTTTTTTTAAAACATATATGATTAATGAATAAAAAATCTATTTTACAAAAAAAATAATAATTAAAAAACTAAAAAAATTACATATTCATTAAAAAATTCCTTACTATCATTTAAATACAACTTAATCATGATGTCATTAAAATAAAATTCCTTGCTTTTGCAATCCACCAATATATATATATTTGATTGACTTTTCTTATTGCTTTTTATCCTGAAAAAGTTCAAGCACATATTAAAAAAATCAAATAAAATTGTTCCTAACATATATTAAAAAATTCAAATAACAAATATCTTCAATTTATATAAGAAATTAAATTTTGAAACAAATAATTAATTCTTTTCTTAACTATATGATTGCATATATTATTTTTGAATAATAAAATTTTTATTTTTTTAATAAATGATGCAATATTCTACTTGCATCAATACAAAGGTAACCATATCTATATATAAAATAGATATATACAAGAATAAACTTGTTAGTTTTTCATCATATAAGCTAGCATTATGATCTTAGGATCTTTTCACTCAGAGAATAACAAGCACAGCAATAAAACATAATCACATCACAAGAGACAATAGACACAAAGATATTTTCCTCAGGGAAACCATAAAGGAGAAAACCCCGCAACTTCCTTAGAGATAGAATCAACACCAAAACAGTAAGAGATCTCCCAAAACAATAGTAGTCTTCTTCTTCTCTCTAGTCCCAGTATTTCCTTCTTCACTAGTGCGCCACACTTGAGTGAGTGAATGATGTATGTGATAAATAGAGAGTCTCACTCTCTATTTATATTCTTTTGTTCACTTGAAGTGCACTCAATCATGTCCTCCCAACTTAACAATTACTTACTAGAGCCTACATCTCTATGAGTGTATAATAACCCTAGTGCCCCACCACTTGTGGGGACTTTGCCTCCTCCAACCAATAGGAGGGTAACACAATGGTGGGGACTATTGCCCCGACTTACAATTACTCACCTAGGGTTGAATTCACTAGGATAGTCTAATAGCCCAAGGGCCCCACAACTGTGGGGACTTTAACCCTTGACCAATAAGAGGGTTACCCACAATGACTTGACATGACTTTCTCATTATAGAAACTTCCCGGAATAAACATTGAAGTATGACATGACTCAAATACATTACAATACATCCCGGAATAAACATTGGGTTACAATAGATAAGAAATACAAGTGAATACATTCCGAAGTTACAATTACATCAACATTCCCTCTTAACTAGGAAGGTATTCTCTTGACACAATTTATCAGCACAAGTCTTCTTCTCTGTATCAGCTGGATCATCTCGTCTTCAAGTCATCTTTGTTTTCAAGTCATCTTCGTCTTCAAGTCATCTTCATCTTCAAGTCATCTTCATCGGATCTAGATCATCTCTCGATCATGGAACATCACCACTGGATCTAGATCATCTCTCAATCTGGATCAACATCACTGGACTGGATCTGGATCATCACTCGATCTGGATCATCACTGCTGGATCATCATCACTGGATCTCGATCATCACTCGATCTAGATCATCGCTGGCTATCATTACTGGATCTCAATCATCCCTGGTGCTATCTCATGATTCTTCTTGTCACAGGAAGTTCTACAGAGTCAATCCTTTTTCATATTGGATGTATCATCTCAAAGCTGGTCCTTTTTCATACCAGATGAGGCAACTACACAGAGCTAGTCCTTTTTCAAACTAGATGATTCTTCCCAAAGCTAGTCCTTTTTCAAACTAGATGAGGCATCTACACAGAGCTAGTCCTTTTTCAAACTAGATGAGTCTTCCCAGAACTAGTCCCTTTTCAAACTAGATGAGGCATCTACACAGAGCTAGTCCTTTTTCAAACTAGATGAGTCTTCCGAGAGCTAGTCCTTTTTCAAACTAGATGAGGCATCTACACAGAGCTAGTCCTTTTTCAAACTAGATGAGTCTTCCCAGAGCTAGTCCTTTTTCAAACTAGATGAGGCATCTACACAGAGCTAGTCCTTTTTCAAACTAGATGAGTCTTCCCAGAGCTAGTCCTTTTTCAAACTAGATGAGGCATCACAGAGCTGGTCCTTTTTCAAACCAGATGTGGCATCATAGAGATGGCCCTTTTTCAAACCAAATGTGGCATCCACATATACCTGACAATGGAAGGAACCAATCCTCTCACCATGTCACTGCTCTTACATCCAACCATGGAAGGAACCAATCCTCTCACCATGTCGGAATGGCACAGCACTTATATCCGACCTGCTCGTCAGAATGGCCAACACTCACATCTGACATGGAATGAACTTAATCCTTTAGCCATGACAGAATGGTTCAGCCCTTGCATATGATCAACTGGGAACACGTCCCTTTGTCACATCAGAATGGCTACTCAGTCCTACACTGAGTGATCCTGGTAATTGACCAGGTGCCTCCATTCTTAGAATGGCAATTTCCCTTACATCTGTCCTACTCGACAGAATGGTCAGCACTCATATCTGACATGGAAGGGAGAAACCCTATCACCATGACAGAATGGCTCAGCCCTTACATCTGACCATGGAAGGAACCAATCCTCTCACCATGTCAGAATGGATATGGGTCTCATCACTTTGTCTTGGAGGGAACCTTGATCTGGAGAACACCAAGTCTCTCCCTGAACTACTCGAACTTCAGGCTAGACAATGGCTTTGTCAATACATCAGCTATCTGGTCCTTCGTCGCAACATACTGGAGCTTCATTGCTCCTCTCTGCACCATATCCCTGATATAGTGGTATTTGATCTCGATATGCTTCGACTTGTCATGGAACACTAGATTCTCTGACAACTTCATGCAACTCTGGTTGTCACAATGTATACAAGTAGCATCCAACTGAAGATCAAATATATCAGACAGTATCTTCCACAGCCATACTGCCTCACAACTAGCTGAACAAGCTGTGACATACTCTACTTCAGCTATACTCAGTGCCACACAGGATTGCTTCCTACTAAACCAAGAGATCACACCTGATCCCATACTAAAGCAACATCCTGAAGTACTCTTCATGACGATGGAACTTCCTGCCCAATCTGAATCAACATAACCCTCTAGGTTAATCTTTTGATTCACATCATACTTGAGCCCATAATCAACCGTACCCCTGCATGCTTTGCAACCATCAGGTGAACATGTCTCAATGTGTTCACAGCAAAGCAAATATCTGGCCTCAGGTACATCAAGGACCCAATCATCTGACGATACATCATAGCATCAACCGTCTCTGATGAAGCATCACTTAATAGCTTCATGTTCGATGCCATAGGTGTGGTCATGCAGTCCATCATCTTGAACCTCGTCAAGATCTCTACTCCATACTTCCCTTGTCCAAGGAAGATTCCATCTGCACTCTGCCACACCTCGACAGGAGTATCACTAGTCTTCTACCTTCAACCTTGAAGAAAAGGTTGGAATCCACTTTACTCTCAGTAAAGCCTAGAGTCATTAGTAATCTTCCCATCCTGTCATACAATGTCAAACCTCAATATATTCTGTAGTCACTCCCTCTGAAGAGAAGCATCATACTCCCTCTGTCTTCTGAGCTCTATGCAATAAAAACATTCTGTACCGGAGTGACAAGTAGCTTCCTATGCTACTAATATTCTATGTGACCATCTAGTGTATAGACTTGCATCTTCAACCTTGTAGCAAAGGTTAATATCTTCATAAATAACATCATGTATGTGTTTCAACTCTTACTGGATGCAAATGTCTCTTCATAGTCTAGGCTTTCCTTTCGTGAGAAGCCTCATGCTACGAATCTTGCTTTGTATCCCACGATGTTTCCGTCTACTGCATAATGGAGTTACAAACTTCTCTTCACGTATTAATACTGCATCCTAGACATCATTCTTCTTGGTGACTTATTCATGGCTGGAAGATTCTGCATCAATGATGTCGTTGTATTCATCATATTATTCTTCATCTTGAACTGTCGTCACTTGTTCTTCGGAACAAGTTTCATCCTTCTTTGCTTGCAGGCAATTATGTATGAGATATTTCCTACAAGTCAAATGCATTTGTATGGTTAGAACATTTCATAAGGAATATTCATACTGAAAAATACTTATGCATAAATATATGATCATGCAACTACTTTATCCAATACAACATTCATCCATATCTCACTGAAATTTTCTAGATGCCTTCCATCTCTACCAGGACAACATTGAGATTGTGCACTAATCCAATATGTCAGCAAAGAGGTTTCATTCTAGATAAGTAGCAATGGAGAGTTGTATAGCACCATGAGCTACTTACCCATCACATGCATATTAGCAGTATACTGTCATTAATGCAGACATCCTATCATGCTCAATACATCAACTGAATATAACAAATGCATAACAAAACAATATCATGAAATGACAATTGTATAGTTATCTTTATTTGTTCGTGGGTGGACTCCTTCTTGAGTCTTCAACTTCATCTTCTTCTTCATTCATAATAGCATCGTTTCTTATCCAAATGCTAAGGTGGATAAGAAGTTATTCAAGAGTTGAGATCTTCATATTCCTCATTGCTTGAGGTATCTTCTTTGGATGGTAAGAGCTTGCTCTTCAGTTGCCCCCACCTTCTCTTCTCGAGCTTCTTCTTCTTGTGAGTTTTCTTCCCAGAGTCTATTGAAAGCAATCAATCACTTTCATCTGGAACACCTTCCTTGCATGAATGAATCACATGATCCTGGGACGCCATTCAAGGTGGCTATCACCACTTCTTCATTCTTCACTTCTTCTTTTACCGCTACAAGTTGTTCTTTGATTTGAGAGACCCTTGTAAAGTATGACTGCATGGCCTTTGCATTCTTCACATTCTTCAACTGGTTCCTTAAGGTCATGTTCTAATTTATGTTCTTCCCTTCAAATAGCTTGGTCAAGGAATCAAACATATTCGGTGTCTTTAAGGAAGACACTTGTAGTACAAGTTGATTCGTGACTGAATCAGTAATGATCTTCTTGGCCTTGACCAAGTTCTTCTTGTGTAAGGCTTCTAGCCTCATCTCCCTCTGGAACTAGAACCTCTATATAGGTGTCCAATCCATTTTCTTCAGAGAGATCATATACTTCTAGGCTTGGAAGTTGTCAACTTCACCAAGCTTATCATCAATCTGATGTGATAGATCACTTTGAAATGAGAACCTCAAATGAAAATAGCAAAGGATTAGATCTTACCGATTTGAGGTGTTCGTCTTGGTTCCGTAGTTGGCTGATCTAGGGTTTGTCACAGAAACCCTAATTTTAAAAACTTGGAATCTTTCATATCTGATTATATATACAGATATATATCTTCAAATGGAGTTGTCCATTGTACTCCTTTTCTAAAAACAGTGGAGGGAAGCTCCCGAAACAGGAAGCCCTAATTTTCCAATTTCTTCTGTAGAAATGTCTGTTACTGTTTCTATGATATCTCCAAAATTTATGATCCTCTATGTCTGAAATTTCTCACAAACGTAACCTCACATGTTCGAGATCCAACACTATAGGTTTCATCAGAAATGGTTTTACCATTTTGGATTTATGATCCTTTTCCCAAGGTGACCTGTTACAGGACTGTTCAGAACAACGAAGTTGTACGGCCTGCCACGTGTCACTGGTTGATGTTCTGAGTCTGATATTCAAAACACCAAAAGAAAAGTCCGTGCCATTTCTGGAAAATCTTCAGGAATTCCATTTGGACCTCTGTAGCCCAAGATATTGCAATTCTCCCCAGGTGTCCTGTTTATGGATGATTTCTGGAAGAGGCTGGAACCCTAACTTGGAGAGATCATATCTCCAATAATATAGCGAATCAGAGGCTGATTTTTGGACACGATGTTCCCCAGGATTGTATCTTCGGCCCCTGCAATTTTTAGCTTCTGAGACCTCTCCAAACTTGGAATATAGCGAATATACCAAAACTTATCAGTTTTTAGTATTTAGGGTTTTTCCTAGATCAGGGTCAAACTAGGGTTTGACTTTCCTGGAGTTTCACTCAACCAAATTTCTTGATCCAGGTCTCTAAACTTCGGTTTTGATGAGGAGAAAAATCATATGCTGGTCTCACTCAAAAATTCCTCTTCTATAGAAATCCCTCATTTCCACATCGAAACTGAAAATGCTTGAAATTGAATTCTGCTTCGACAGAAAGATGCACCCTTCAATGGAGAGTCGTCCTAGCATACTTTTGCTGATGGATTGTGGAGAGAGACCCAAAAAGTAAGAAGCCCTAGCTTCTGCAGCTGCACAATGTCTTCTTCTCAGGTTAGCTCTGATACCATGCTATTTTTTCATCATATAAGCTAGCATTATGATCTTAGGATCTTTTCACTGAGAGAATAACAAGCACAGCAATAAAACATAAGCACATCACAAGAGACAATAGACACAAAGATATTTTCCTCAGGGAAACCATAAAGGAGAAAACCCCACAACTTCCTTAGAGATAGAATCAACACCAAAATAGTAAGAGATCTCCCAAAATAGTAGTAGTCTTCTTGTTCTGTCTAGTCCCAGTATTTCCTTCTTCACTAGTGTGCCACACTTGAGTGAGTGAATGATGTATGTGATCAATAGAGAGTCTCACTCTCTATTTATATTCTTCCGTTCACTTGAAGTGAACTCAATCATGTCGGACCAACTTAACAATTACTTACTAGAGCCTACATCTCTATGAGTGTATAATAACTCTAGTGCCCCACCACTTGTGGGGACTTTGCCTTCTCCAACCAATAGGAGGGTAACACAATGGTGGGGACTATTTCCCTGACTTACAATTACTCACCTAGGGTCGACTTCACTAGGATAGTCTAATAGCCCAAGTGCCCCACAACTGTGGGGACTTTAACCCTTGACCAATAAGAGGGTTACCCACAATGACTTGACATGAATTTCTCATTATAGAAACTTCCCGGAATAAACATCGGGGTATGACATGACTCAAATACATTACAATACATCCCAGAATAAACATCGGGTTACAATAGATAAGAAATACAAGTGAATACATTCCGAAGTTACAATTACATCAACAAAACTAACCATACATTATTGCACCAGTCCCCCCATACCTTTAGTGTAACAAAGATCACTCAATATATTGTGTGATCAACATTGTATCCCTACACCCATCTAGGTTAGTGATAAGGTATGTCATATATCTTTATAAACAACACTTTCACATGACTAAACATCATAAGCTTCATCCACCTCATAACATAACATATTAGGTTTTACTACAAGTCAAGAAAAATCCTTTCAAAATAAAGCTTCGACATACTTAGGTATCGATCATGTAATTAATGTCTCCACGATCAAGCCCCTGCACAAAGGTAAAATTCTATACAACTTTTTGTGATAAAAAAACATAAGATTCATATCTACATAGCTCCAAAACTCATTTATTAGTTGTTACAGTGTGTCGTATATAGTGGCATGATCATAATCAAGCAAACTGAGTGTCTATGTGGGTGGCATGATATTCTTCTTTTTAAATGCTAGTTGTTACATTGTGTCTTGTATAGTGGCATGATCATAATCAAGCAAACTAAGTGTCTATGTGGGTGGCATAATATTCTTCTTTTTAAATGCTAAATTGACGTTGTTTGGATGCACCCATTTGCAGTTGGGTCATGAAGGGAAATACTTATAAAACATCACCAACATGTAACATTTTGCACAGGTCACTGCAATCATCTATCGCCTATTTTTATTAAATAGATTAGATAAGTTCTTCTTTCCAGCTGCAGGCTCTTCTTTCGGTTGTTGCTTCTATATCTGACCATTTTTTGGAAGATTCATTTGGAGTTCCAATTGCATTGTGGACTTGTTCTCTTGGATCAGGCCACTTTTGTAGATGTATAATGTTTTTGTGGCTGAATTGTAATAATATATTTACTCTGTCTGCAATCAATCATTGATTAATTTAAGAACAGACCAAAAAAAACATTAATAAAAGAGAAACAAAAATGGTAATAAAAGAAAAACTAAATAAAACAAACCCAAAGGTTAATAAAAAAAATTGAAATAAGTTACTTTTCATACATTAATATTAAGATGAGTAAGTCTTGCAATGCATAATATGGCTGACTTTATAAAGACATGAAGAAGAAGTTATGACTTACCACTATTTTAATACCATGTGTAGCTCCCAGAAGGTATTTATCTTTCACACTCATATCTCCTTCTATACCATAATCGGGTTGTAGTGAAGTTAATGTTGGCTTAACTGCCGTTGGACGAATTCCTGAATAAGTCCCGTCATTTCAGAAGCTTCCACTGGGAACTCCATGTACATCTCACATATTCTAAAGAAAGATATTAACAAAATAAAATACATCTCATTGATTCTCACATAATCTTGATTCTTTATACCAAAAGAATGTGATGGGCATATTAAAGAATTCTTTAGGAACAGTACCGAGATAAAATTTTACAACTTAAATGTTATAAAAGATGGAAATCACCCACGATTAAAATGTGCTACGAGAACGTTTCATTCAATTACCGAGGACCAGGTTCATCCACTGGGAACTAGCCTTATAGCAGGGATTGGGAATTGCTTTCCCAGGGCCATGGCCAGATCGTCTAGAAACTTCAGAGCAGTGGGGAAAACATCCAACCAAATAAAATTCATATTGTTGCACTAAGATTGCACTTACTGGGGCCACCACAAATTTCAATGTATGGATGCAAGTGTCATATGTGAAATTGTAAGGCAGACTTGCAGATTCTTCATACCCCATAGTGTGCCAGTATAGTAGCACATTAAAACATTCTCCATGCAATTTATACCTGCCATATTGAGAAGGTAAGAACTCATAAAACTCCCATTGTGTATCAGGATAATCGTCATTAATTACATGCCTGGAACGAGATTTCATAAAGGGTATATAGAACTGGAACATCGGCTATGTTTGAACATAACTTATCTAAACTAGGGGCTATAGGGGGCAGACGGTCCTGACTGGGTCTTAACCTAAAGTATTTGATGGGCTGCACTTATATGATCTATTCTCACCCAACTGGAATAGAGAGCATAGTAGGATCTGAAAGTAAGCCAACCAGGGAAGCAATAGAACTCGAGCTTATGATATTTCCTTTACAGTTACAAAGACAAGGTATTGAAGATAAATACTTTCGACTAGGTGTGGTACGACGAACTAGAGCTCTACAAATGGGAAGGAAAGGATATGAAAAGGAAGGATCACCCACGCTAATTCTCCTCACCTATGAACCTACGAAATATATGTTCGTTTATAATTCCCTTTCCCTTTGGTATCCTATCCGAACCAACGTACTATGTTCCTGACCCACCCTTTTTACCGAGATAATAACTAGATACTCGGCCTTATTCAAAGCTAGGCAGTATGAGTGCTAATCCAAACCTAAAAACTTAGGGGTTAGGGTTTTGGATATTTTTTTCTTTAAACCGCTTCTTGATTCCTTGCTTACTGCTAGTTTCTAGAAAATTGGTGGTTTATGTACCTGAATTTCAACTGCTTAACTGATTTTAAAAATCTATGAAAAAACCACTGTTGAAAAAATGGACACTTAAATCTGGTAATTGAAAAATTGTCGTGAAACTATGCTTCCGAAAATGGGGCCTTTTCTTCCCCTCAGTGAGCTTGCCTCTATTGGTCACGATTCCTTGGGAGTTCTTGTTGTGCAGGTCTCTGACCCTGTTGTCTCTGTCTCTGTCTTTTTTGCTATTGAGCCTCTCTCTATTGTGGCTGATGTTGTCTTTGCTTTTGACTTTTGCCTTTGGGTTTGAAAAGCTATTGGTGGTAACTTCTTAATAAGAATCATGGCAGCAAAATAGTCAAGAAACAAATTTAAACAACATAATCATTTAAATTAAATGGCTCTTTAACATCAAATTCTTGTCTTTTATTATCAGATTAATATTTATCAAGAATCAAACAAAAAAATCATATAAAACTCCCACGCATTATTCATAGCTAAACGAAAATAAAATAAAAAACATATTTGAAGATTATGAATTGTTTATTTTGGAAAACAAAGTCACAGTAAAGTATTTTAACCTGTGATATTACCAATGGTATGTCCTGTCAATGATATTTCATTGTTCAGATGTAGTCACCAATATCAGGCTACTAGCCGGTTATTCATCACTTATGACTACTCACTTGCCCTGATCTTGAGTTGTCGTCACTGAGTTGCTGTCATGAAGGATGAGCTCTGAACGCCCTTCATTCTATCCTATATTTTCTTGTCTTTTGAGTGTGTGTTCTTACTGTAGATCTCATAAAACCAAGATTAATAGAATGCCCCGAGTTTCTGGTGCCAATCAATGACAAATTCCTTGAATCAACATTCCAAACCTATTGTATTTTTATAAATAATTCATCAACCAATATTATTCAGGCCACCACTCCTTGATTGAGTTCAACAAGAAGTTATCATGAGAATATAATACAATTGTGTGAGGGGGCCGAGGGGGTCACTGCCTTCTTGGACCTTGCAGCTAGTGATTGAAAATGCATGGAAATCATGGAGAGAATGAAGGCATGGTTAGATAAAACCTGGTAGCAACCGGCAAGGCCTCTGTAGTTGGATTTCACCTACTCCTTCACTCAACTAAAGAAATCTTGGAGGCTTCCGGCAATCCATAAGAATGATGTCTGAGAGGGCGACATGTCAGTTCACAACGAAAATTTGATATTTTCTTTGAATGCAACAATGCCCTCCCTAACTGCCCATCCCTTTGGCATACCTCCCTTGGGTTGATGAGACAACGAGTGAGTTAAGCAGGTTGTTTGTCTTGGCATATCTGTTCCCTCGTCTAGTCGTCACCATTTTCCAGACTCACAGGTTGCAGGTTGATAAGAGAATAATTCAATTTCAAATGAAATTGGAAGCAGTGAAAGTGAAAATTAGAATTTAAGATGCATGTCCACTACCACTTATCAGGGCAGATCTTTCAAGGCAGGAAGAAATTGCTCCAACTACCATGAAGTTAAAGCAATTAAATGAGGATCACATTTCAAAGCTGGCTCCAATTACCGCAAATTATTCTGATATTGTTTCATAGTTAATAAATCAATTATTTTGATATTGTTTCATAGTTAATAAGGCAATTAAATGATGCATCACATTTTAAAGTTGGCTCCAATTGCCATAAAATATTTTAATATTGTTCTATTATAAAAAATAACTAACACTGTAACAACAGTCTGCTCACCGTATTTCCGTCCACACAAGGTAGGATGTCTGGAACAAAATGATTAACAACAGTCTGCTCACCATATTTTTGTCCACACATGGTAGGATGTCAGAAACAAAATGATCATTTTATGCTTACGCAAGCTCGTCGCTGGGTCTTGGGGCACAAATTCCCAGGCCTTCGTCACCTATATAAACCAATAGGAAGTAAGATAAATCAAAATTCCTCCTCACTTACCTACCACTTCAGAAATATTTGAATCCCAATCTTGATCTATTTTCACTTCATAAACTACCTTCACGGTATGTGACTTCAATTCGGACCTACTTGTCAGAAATAATTTCACTTTATAAATAGTTGAATTTCAATCTGGATCTACTGTTATTTCATAAACCACCTTGATCATAGCTCACTTCAATCCAAAAGTACTTACATTCCAACTCTGTACATCGGATTTTTCGTCTCCTATTCATTTTGATTTGTCATCTTGCCTTTGCACCATGTCGTCACAGGTGTCCACATAGAAACCCTCTTCTCTTTCACCTCAAATAACTCAATGGACATATCACTTATATAATGATTCCAACCTTAGAAAAATTATATGAACTCAACTTTCTCCTAGCTCTCTAACGCAAATATTGAACAGACTAAGAGAAGCTCCATAGTTTTCCTCTAACAATGAATGTGTTTATCTCTTCTAACCTATTCATCCTAAGTCCTAGCAATCCAACAGAGTACAAGCTCGAAGTGATCAGGGAGTTTTCGGTACATACAATATTACAACTGGATTCCAATTTCCAATCTTATTTTATCAGAAAAAACATGGTTGTATCCTTTGTTGATGAAGCAGCCCAATGTCGGTGCGATTATCTCGTCAATAAAGGCCACCGAAAGATAGTTAAAAAAAATTAGATTTTAGTATTAATGAGTTTATCTTTTAGTGGTTTATACGCATATGGTATTGGTTAATTTATAGTATTATGGTATTTGTATTGATAAACATTAGAGGAAATTTCAACTCAAAATGGGCCTTTTAACTTTGATTCAAATTCCATGTCATCATGTGTTAGCCAATGAAATTGCTTTAAATTTGAAATACCGTATAGGTCTTAAACACTTTTTTAATATAAATTTGGGGATAGGTATCATAAAAAAAACTACTTTTTTTGTTTGTATTTTCGACATATCTGCCTGTGTGTTTACTCAAATTTCGATCGAGAGAGATCGTTGGATGCGGAATTAAATTCCGCATCCAACGAGTACCCACTCGGAATACTTTTGACGGACCCCGCTACCCGAAAAACAAGAAATACCTGAAAAAATGGAATGATGATGTCATCATTCCATTTTTTCAGGTATTTCTGGTTTTTTGGGGTAGCGGGGTCCGTCAAAAGTATGTCGAGTGGGTACTCGTTGGATGCGGAATTTAATTCCGCATCCAACGAGCTCTCCCAATCAAAATTTGAGTAAAAACACGGGTAGATATGTCGAAAATACAAACAAAAAAGTAGTTTTTTTCTTTTCTTCCTCCAAAATTAATAAATATTATTTTATTATTTTAACTATTATTTTATTAATTCATTTTAGGAGACCCATTTTGAGTTGAAATTTTCTCTAATGGTTTATTTTAGGGTTTGAAGACTTAATTTTTAAATTATTAATGTGATTAGCCTTATTATAGAATTCGCTATGGCCTAGTTTAGTTGACTAAGAATAATGGAATTTATCGCCCAAAAGACCTACCCATTGTAAGGCATATAAAAGTGTGCGCTCTTTATATTCTAAGGCAATGACCTTTAACTTGGATAAACTTATAAAGCTATGTCTCCCTTCTTTAACCCTTTTGAACATAAGGGTCTTTGTTAAGAATAGAATTTGCCATCAATGTATAGTGAATGAAGGGGCCTCTTATATCCTTATTTGCTTGGCATAATTTTGGTTCTCCCTCCTTTGTTCCATCGACAAACAAGTTGCGACAATGGAATTTATTGCCTTACTATAAAATATACGCAAATTTGATTTCATACAAAAATGTGTAACATTGGCATTGTCATGCCATTTGTTTTAATGTGATGGAGGCATAACATTGGCATTGTTTGTAAAGCGTTCACTTATATTTTTTTATTTTTCCAAATTGATTAGGTTGAGTGAAATGGGGTCGACACTCGCATTGTTTGTAATGCCTTCACTTATATTTTTTTTATTTTTTCCAAATTGATTAGGTTGAGTGAGATGGGGTTGACATTGGCATTGTTTGTAAAGCCTTCATTTATTTTTTTATTTTTTTCCAAATTGATTAGGTTGAGTGAGATGGGGTCGCTTCTCTCCTAGCTTTAATGACGGTTTCATTTTCACCAGTTTATGCTCTCATATTGGACATCTACCTTCAATTGTCATGAATGACACATAAAAAACAACCACGAATTTTTTTGAAAATTTTATAGTTTTATGTTTATTTTGATACTTAATGGTATAGTAAAATGTTTAACAAAATTTTAGGAAATGATAAAATATCTTGCAATGTCTAAATATATTAGAATGATATTTATTTTTAAATTGAAATTTCATAATATAAATATTTTTATCATATCATAGTATATTTGAGTAAGAGGTAAAATATTTTTTAATTTACATATTTTTATTATACATGTGTGTTTTTTTTTAAATATATATGCATAGAATTGTTACGTAAAGTCCATATGGTTTTTATATTTGATAAGTGTCTTAAAATAATCTATGTAATGTCTATTTCATGTAATGAATTTTTCATTTTTACTTAAGTTATTGAGGAAGGCTTTGAATTTGATGGGCATATGCCTCGCGTCAAAATACTATTGAAACTCTTAAGAAACCGTTTCAAAGAAGGGGCAAATAATTATGTGGAACTTATTTTCATGATAAAAAAAAATTCAAAATGTTATTAATTTTTATTAATAGGTTTTTTTAAGATAGGTGTATACTTACATAAGTGGTTATTATGATATATGTAATAATCGAAATTGTTGTCTTACTTTACTAAAAAATTTATATTTGATTGAAGGGTAGGTGGTGAGTTTTCCTTCAATGAGGAAGGTTTTGCTTTCTTTCAATTTCTTCTTTTTCTTATATTGGCTTAGCATTATTCAAATATGGAGTACTTCCCTCACTTTCATTTCCTTTCTTTTACCTTTCTACCCTTCCTCTTTTCAATCCCAAATCTGCAACTCCAAGAGAGAGGTGGGTACCATTTTAGAAGGAGAAGTTAGTTTCAAATTATGATACTTAGATACTCTGATATTTAGGCTTGTCTTTATGTCCTTCATGGCCTATTTGAGATGTAGTAGTCGTTGTCGCAAAGCTGGTAAAGCTCATCCTCACTTTGGATCCATTGAAATAGAACTTGAGTCTAGAGTCTTCTAAGTAGTCAAATCTCTACCATCCTCAAAAGGATGCCTAAGTAGGCTATAATAACATTTATTCTATTTTTATTAAGTTTTAAGTAGGCTATAACAAAATTTAATCTATTTTTATTGAGTTTTAATTTTTTCTATAGGCAATTGCAAACCACTAGCTATCAAGGATGCAATGTCGGGGACATTACCACCTCGTGGCTCTTGTTACAATTGCAATTACCACTACCAAAGCTAAATAAAATCTACTGGAGATAAGCTCACGCCATAACTAAAATAATAAAATATGTTTGATATAAGTAGAGAGGAAATGGAAAATTTATGGATTATAATGAAACGCGATAATTTCATACTGAAAATTTTAAATGATGAACATTTTTGTAAGATTATCTGTGGGGTGGCTGAGATATGTCAGACACCATTTACAACCATTAGACATTGTTGCATATTAACACATGAATAAATAAAGGATGGAAAGAAGCTACAATGTTTTGGAATATGACAGGAAACCCATAAAGGAATTAGAATGTGTGACCAAAATATATTGAAGAAATTCCAATGCATGGAGAATATTTAATAAAGAAATGACGAAGATCAATTGAAAAAATACCGATGCTTCCCGTTTTGGTTTTCTTTATATATGATTCCACTCAAAACGTGGTGGACCATGTGAAAACAATTCCATTTCAAAAAAATTCCATGTAAATTAAATTATCACATCCTCAACTTGTGAATTGCTAGTACGTATTCCTGGGCACTTGACGACTTCTCAGCAATTCAATCTAAAAAATTCTGAAAGCTAGAAAGAACCTAAAAAGTCACCAAAAAAAATAAAAAGAAGGTCTATTTCTTAGCCTATTACAATTGATGAGGTCAATTTCTATTTGTTTCTATTTGTTCTGTACTGTTTTGATGATCTCATTTCACAAAATAAATGTAATTAACTACTAAAATTGAGTAAGGGAGAGAGAACATCTCATAAAGTGTACTTACAGAGTGCCAAGGGAGGAGTACTATGAGATCCCATGGAAGATTATGTGTGAGAGAAACATGCAAGGAGGTATCATGAGTGGAAGGAGGTTAAAATATGTCATGTGAAAACTATGTTGATCCATATCAAGTTATAACATTGCTTACGTGAAAGGTGTGGCATGAACTTGAATTAACACATCAACAAAAGGTATTCATTATCCAAACTATCTGTGCAAGGGAAGTTCGAAAGAGGAGGCTACAATAGGTCATGTGGGAGAGTGTGTTGAACCCTATCAAGTTTTAAGTTTTTCTACACAAAAACTAGACTTAGCTCATGAGAAAAAAAGGACATTCACTAACTACCACTAATGTTCACAACTATCTAATGAATAATTGATTATCGAAGCGAATAGATTAATTATAATCTTTGTTTGCGAGATAAATAACACTTCCATTTAATTGTTGCTTAACATTCCCTACAAAAACATTGCAAAGATTTCGTTCTGTACTCATTGAGCATATTCTTATCAACATCCTATGCATTGAGCATACTTGTTTGGTTTGGGGAAGAACATATTTGATAATATCAATTCAATCAAAGAGGTAATGGAATAATATTCACAAGAATAAGGAATTTCATAGAATTGACTAGTATTTCTATTCCACCCTATAAGTAGTTGGTGGCTTAGATATCATCAAACTGAACTTTAAGGATAGCTCATTTTTTCATTCATCGGAAAAAATCTTGGAATCTCCTTCTTAATGTATTGTATAATTCCTTCTTACTTGCGTCATCTTATGTGAAAGTTAATGGATGTTTATTTTGCATTTGATATTGAAGCTCTGAATGGACAATAACACTTAACTCTCCCAGAGGGAACATGATATCAATTAGTAAACTAGATCATATATATCAATTAGTAAACTAGATGATATATGATCTTTGGTTGAAAATTGCAAGAGCTTCATACCTAGACATATTTTTTTCAATTAATATTTTATTATTTTATTAAATTTCCACATGTCACCTCCACATTCACCATATAAATTACATGTCTTGCTGGTAATGGGATGTAAAGAGAGCCTCTTGGTGCAACAAAGCCCTGATTATACTTGCTTAGCACTCTCTCGAAAGCAATGATAAAACCAAATAAAGGATTTTTGGAATGGTATTTAGTTATGTACAATACCTCTATGTCTCTTTCATACACAATGCTATCTTCTTAAGGAATTAAGCACTTTGAACCATTGGGTTTCACTTTAATTATATTTTTAATAGAATTAAAGGTAGTTTTACACATGTAATTTTTAATTCAGTGTGACAACCATGCTTATAAATGTCAATGTATGTCAGGAAGGATATGGGTGGAAACATAACAACAAGGGAGCATTCCAATTCCATTATGAGCTAAGAAATATTTGGCTTAAATATAAATTGTTTTTTAGTGGTTGGTTAATCAAAGTGGTGAAAAATGGTTAATACTTTCATTATTATTTTTTTTTTTGCTAAAGTTACACTTCAAGACTAAGTTGTTATTATTTAAACCTAATTTCACTGAAAAATAAAAAGTAAGTCAAGATCACCATGCTTTGAAGAAGCCACCAAAGAAACTCCAAGAGGTAGGAGTGGGCTTAGTTGAACAATCATGATCTTCATTTTGTTTTCCAGCTGCACGAGAAGGAGAAACAAAAGAATGACTAAAGAATTTGATTAGAAATTGAGAGATTTGGGGTGGAGGACATTTAGAAATCCTTGTTCTATTATTGTTGTAAGAGATAAAAGAATTAGAGTCAAATATATTTGATCATATTTAGGGACTCGTTTTGGAAGTGATAAGAGATCTATTATTGGCGAATTTCTAGCTCTGTATTTGGCATAACAGTTTGCAACTTTGTTTCCTTGGATTTGCGAGTGCGCCTTAACCTTGTGCATATGCACCTCTATTTTTTAATAATCCTTTTTTACCTTATTCAATATTCTCTCCCCATACCCATTGTGTTGTTGTGATAGACAATTGTCTCTCACCATTTTTTAGGACTAGGACTAGTAGGTGCATCAAAGCACTCTCATTTTCCAAGAAGGAAGGCCACTATTTTAGAATATAATAAGCATGCTAAAGCATGTAAGTACATATAGTATCCAAAACAAATATTTCTTTTCTTTTTCCTTGATGTAAGTCAAGCATGCCTACATCTATTATCCATGTCCATATTCAGATTTTGTAATTCAAAGAACAATTCGATCAACTATTTGCTCAATTTCAGTAAGATTAAATAACGCTAAAGAAACTTACTAATCAATAATTTACTGGAAATGACTATGAGGAACCAATTATTTCAAATAGTTAGATGCTATATTCTTGAATAAGTGATTAAGCACATTCAAATTAATATGGTACACATTTTGAAATAGTTATCTATGGTACACATTTTGAAATAGTTAATATGGTACACAACTCTTTTCAAGTCCTATGTGAAGGAGTCCCTAGGTCATAACTATAAACGTGAAAGAATTCAAGAATAAAACAAATAGTTAAATATGTGTAATGAAATGTAGGTTTTAAAAATAAACAATAATAATTTAAGGCTAGTAAATTTAACTAACTCTATGTATCCTCACCCTTCATCTTTCGAGGAGTAGATTGTTTATTATACACATGTGCAACAGATAGGAGGCTAGACTGTCCAAGCATATCCCTACAATCACCAAGTGCTCTACTAGTTAAAGATATGGATGTATCTGATATCGGGTGAACCATGTATATTAGTGTCTCTCTTATATTTTGTTCTTATGTGTTTTTATATTTCCACATATATTTTATTTTATGTATTCATGATCCTGTTTTTTAACATGAACAATGTAACATGTTCAAAAATATACCTCTTAGTGAGTTCTACCTGCGAACTCAAGAAATGATGTTTGTATAGTGGTAGCACCAACAATGTTATCGGGCCCTATAACAAAGAAACATTTTCAAACAAAATAATTAAGTTTCATGTAGTTACTTGATGAAAAAACCATGATGGGAAAATCCATAAAAAATATGGACACATGAAGTGCAAGAATGGGAAGGAACACATATTTACCTCGTGCACAAAACTATTTATCTTGTATAAAATAGTGCATGGAAGTAAATTGGATGGTGGAGGTAAAGTGATTCTTGTACATTCCTTCATTAGAGGAAATTTCAACTCAAAATGGGCCTCCTAAAATGAACTAATAAAATAATAAAATAATATTTATTAATTTTGGAGGAAGAAAAGAAAAAAGCTACTTTTTTGTTTGTATTTTTGACATATCTCCCAGCGTTTTTACTCAAATTTCGACCAAGAGAGTTCGTTGTATGCGGAATTAAATTCCGCATCCAACAAGTACCCACACAATATACTTTTGACGGACCGCGCTACCCCAAAAACAAGAAATACCTGAAAAAATGGAATGATGACATCATCATTCCATTTTTTCAGGTATTTCTTGTTTTTGGGGTAGCGGGGTCCATCA